>JAVJIF010022765.1:0-76646 GCA_038442645.1 Agave tequilana
CCCTGGCTCAACGGTCAGAATTCTGACCGTTGGCAGGTCGACCGGGCGGTCGACCGACGGACCAATCTGGCTCCCAACGGCAAGTTTTTCTAGCCCTATAAATTGGGGCTTTTGGGGGCTGTTTTATACAAGATTTTCAAGTGGATTTTGCACCACTTTTTCAACTCTTTTAAGAGGTTTTCTCCACTTGTATTTGAGCCAAATACTTCCATTCAAAAGGAGAGTTTATCAAGAGTTTTCAAAGTGATTTCTTTGAGTTTTTCACCACACATTCCATCCTTATTTTTCTCACAAACACTTGAACTATCCATTGATTTATTCATCCTATAGGAGTGTTATTGTGAGATAGTTTTTAGGTGATCAAAGTGTTGTGATCACCAAAGACTTCTTTCTTTGCTTTGAGGAGGCGGACGTGTGTGTTCGCATTGTTTCGGGTTCTAGTGGGAACTCGGTGTTTGAGGTGCGGCCTCGGCGAGCTAGTGGGCTTGCGGTGTGTTCTTGAGGGAACAATAGAGGGACTAGAGAGTCCAAGGAGCTTGTAGGTGTTGCGGCACCAAGTGATCCGGTGGGATCGATTTTAGTGGAAATCCTTCATAGTGTTGAAGGCGGGGATGTAGAGCAAGTGTGCTCGAACCTCGAAACAAATCTCCCGTGTTTGTGATTGCTCTCTCTATCTCTTACTTGTCTTTATATCTTGCATGCTAATATTGTGTTTATCTTTATTTGCTTGATATACATTGTGTGCTTTATTGTTACATGCTTGGGGTTTGTTTGCTAACACTTGTATTCAACCAAGAGAGCCAACGCGACACCTCAACTCTTATTTGGAGGAATCTTAAGGAGTTAGTCCAGAGCCCTTCACGGGAAATTCGGCTACACCCTTTGTATGCGTCGGAAAAGAGGGGATCAAATTGTAAAATTCTTTGATTGGATAGAAAATTACAACAGATCGGTCTTCCGATTACAAGGGAGGGAGGATGTTGAGTCTTGAATCCTCCCTTTATTTAAGGCTGGGTTCTTCGTGTGGCGATGGAGAGTGAATCTTGTTCTTCATTGATCGGGTGAACGTCGAGATCTTCCGGGGCTTTTCTCTTCGGGTGGTTGATGGAGTAACACAGCTATGTCTACCAAAACTCTCAAAGAGAAGGTAGGTAAAGAGCTACTTGAACACAACAAGTTCTTTTAAGGGTTTCTCTCTTTTCTCTCAGAGTTCTTTTCTCCCAAAAATCCTCCGACTGAAAATCCGACCCCCTCTTCATAGCGACGGGGCTATTTATAGGGGTTTTTAGGGGCGTACGTGCCTCCTAAAAACACTCCATAATGGGGCTAACCTTCCCCGTTATGTGGGCCGTGATTGGCCCTAAAACCGGGACGGTTACAACTGAGACGCGGGTGTCAACCCACGCGCCTTGGAGCTGTTGAGACGCGGGTTTCGGCCCTCGCGCCTTGATGCTGAGACGCGGGTTTGGACCCTCGCGCCTTGGTGCTGAGACGCGGGTTTGGACCCTCGCGCCTAGGTGCTGAGATGCGGGTTTGGACCCTCGCGCCTTGGTGCTGAGACGCGACTTTGGACCCTCGCGCCTAGGTTCTGAGACGCGGGTTTCGACCCTCGCGCCTTGGAGCGGCTGAGACGCGGGTAAGATTAACCTTGCGTCTTGGAATTCTGCTTTTCAATGGCTTGATTTTTAGACAGCCTACAGAACCCCCTCCAAAGTTTTCGACATTCCGCTGTTAAGTGGGACGGATTTCGAAATACTTTGGACTCTAGCTGAGCTCACCCTTGTGACTGGACTGTCAATGCTTCGGGTTTGATCTTATCTGGAATATGGTCTTCGTGAGTGTACTGTAGAACTCTTTGAAGCCACCGAAGTTGATCGTGTTGAGTGTCTAGATGCACTGTCTAGACCTCCCCGATTGCTTTAAGTCTGTCATGGGTGGACTTTAAGCCGTAAGTGGACGGTCGTCTGCTTGTGCCAGTGTACTGTTGAACTGTTCTGCAGAAGCAAAGACTGAACGCCAGCTTTAAAGTTGCAACTTTCGTAGAGCTGCCTCTTTTGGGATGAAAACGCGACTGTTATCCAGACGCGATTCTTGGGCTGATTGGAAGGGTGCGAACTTTTGGGGAGACGCATCTTTTTGGAGTAAAGACGCGACTTGTTGGACACCACAATAGCTTAGCTGAAGGGGTGCGTCCATTGAAGAGGCGCGGCTGCTGGGTGCGAATTCGTGCCATGTCATGAGTGCACTGCCACATGTCCTGTGGAGCCGACGGGACGTCTTCTTTTTGGCGTGCGAACTTTGCGCTGCATTAAATGCGCTGTCCACGCGTCGAAAGATGATTCGATGTCGAATCAATCGAGCCCATCGCCGTGATCTTTGCGAATCACCGTGCCTATAAATGGCAACAGTCATCGAAAGAGTCCTCATTAATCTCTCTTTCGTCTTCGCTTGCATCTGTTAGGGTTTTGAGAGAGAAGTGCTCTTTGTTCTCTTCTCTTCCGTTTTAGCATCAGATTCTTGCTTCGTAATGGCACCCAAGGCCAAGCGTTCTGCTTCATCATCGAAGGATCACACCCCCACTTCGGATGGAGATGTTCGACGGATCATAACCCGGCTTCGGATGGTCAGGTGGGATCAGAAGATTCTGCTGCCATCAGACCTCAAGAACCACCATTGTTCTCGATCAACCAGAGACTTCTTCGATGTTTACATCATGCATCGTGGTGCAACCAGCTTCTGATCGTTGCCACAATGTCCGATCCTACTTTGGCGCCCTTCCAAACATCCTGTACTTGGAATTGTATGCAGCTTTGAGGAGTGAGTGCAACCTCTGAGAGAGAGAGGGACTTCTTTGTACTCCTTAACTGTAACACTCAATCTCATTGTATAAGAGAGCGTTTTGTGTCACTTTCATATGCCTGGATATAAATAAAAGTGACACTTTTCTTTTTGTCTCTTCTATTGTCTTGAACTCTTTTGTCTCTTTTTAGTCAGACGCATAGAAGCAAAGAATCTTTGGCTTATCAAAACTATGATGAAAATTTTAATAAGTCAAATTTTGTGGAGAAAGATCCTATCTGAGGAACCCCACAATGCTGTCAGAGGTGTGATATTAACCTGACAGAGATAAGGTAATTTTTGGTGGACCTGCTACTTTATAAAAGAAAGTAACAGGTTGAATTGGTACCCCCAGGGAAGATGAACTTTTATCAGAGGTTTGGGATTAACTTGATTAAGATCAGCTGGGGAGTTAATGAAAACACTGTTAATGGTGTGATGTTAACCTAACAATGTTTTTAAGTGGACTTGTTATTCTGTTGATGAGAACAACGAGTGAGACTAGATTCGCGGGGGATCTAGGAAAGTCTTTCCCGTTGGAGGTGTGATGTTAACTCAACGGGTTGAAAGTTATCTTGTCAGAAGTGTGATGTTAACTTGACAAGCATGTGAGTCAGAGGTGTGATATTAACTTGACTCAGAAGCATTTCAGCTTTCATTTGGGAAAACTGAAAGTGTCATTGTCATAGGTGTAATGTTTAACTTGACAATGAGGGTAATGCTAGAGGTGTAATGTTGAACTTGGCATTGGTCATCTCGACTTCAGCGAGGAAGTCCGAGGAAAAGTCATGGCCATAAGTGTATTGTGGAACTTGACGATGACCTGGATGCTAGAGGTGTAGTGTTAAACTTAGCATCGTTCATTTCAGCTTCGATATGGAAGTTTGAAGGAAGGTGACTGTCAGAGGTGTGATGTTAACTTGACAGAAACTCGATGTACTGTTTAGAAGTATAGTGTTAACTTAACAGTAATTTGTTAGAGGTGTGGTATTAACTTGACAAAAATTGATTTGCGATATGAGCAATTTGAGGACCTGTCATTCTATTGATGAGAATTGACAAGTGGAGTTTAAAAAAAATGTCAGAGGTATAGTGTTAACTTGACAAATTTGAATTTGCGATATGAACAATTTGAGGACCTGTCATTCTATTGATGAGAATTGACAAGTGAAGTTTGAAGTGCCAGAGGTATAGTGTTAACTTGGCGACGACTGTATTTTGTAGACCTACCATTCTGTGGATGAGAATTGGTAAGGGATTTTGGAGGGGAGAGTGGAGTCGAGTCCACTTAGGATTTTTAGCAAACCCTCAGCTATCAACGGATTTGAGGTGCCTTTACTAACTACCGTTTGAGTTGGGCTAGCCATGCTATTCCCCTCAGCATGATGAGTTGTCGAAGACTTATGTTGGGCTTGGAAGCCAACATTTTCCTCTATCTTTAGCCGTTGGAGGCGTCGGATCAAATGGGAACATGTCCCTTAGGATTTTTAGCAAATCCTCAGCTGTCAACGGGTTTGATATGCCTTTACCACTACCGTTTGAGTTGGGCTAGCCATGCTATTCCCCTCAGCATGATGAGTTGTCGAAGACTTATGTTGGGCTTAAAGGCCAACATTTTCCTCTATCCTTAGCCGTTGGAGGCGTCGGATATTAATAAAGAAGCTCTTCTTGTTCTGATCAGAGGTGTAATTTTGAACTTGATCGGAGGAGGAGTACTATTAAGGATAGTACTTCTTCAAGAATCTGCCATTGATTGGCATCATGAGTGTATCGCCATTTGAAGTTATGAGGCGATACGATCCATTTGAGTAGACTGACTTTACTACGAATGGTCCTTCCCATTTGGGCTGGAATTTTCCTTTTGTCTTGTGCGTCATCACCATGGGTCTTCTGACAGCTAAGACAAGATCGCCTTTTTTGAAAGTTCGCACTTTGACATTCTTGTTGAAGGCTCTGCTAATCCAGGCTTGGTAGAGCTCGATTTGTTGTTGGGCCTGCAGACGTTTGTCATCTAAGGCTTCTAATTCTTGGAGTCGCTGTCGATGCTTCTCCTCTGTTGTCATCTCCGCTGTCAGGGTGACGCGTAGAGATGGAATTTGGATTTCGAGTGGAAGCACGGCTTCACACCCATATACCAAAGAAAATGGCATACCTTTAGTCGGGGTTCGCACAGTTGTGCGGTAAGCCCATAAGCATTCACCCAGCTTGTCGTCCCAGTCACGTTGACTTTTCGAGACGAATTTCTTGAGAAGCTTGCCAATGGTCTTGTTGAAAGCTTATGCGAGGCCATTAGCGGCGGGGTAGTATACCGTTGAGGACACACTCTGGATTCTGAACTTGGCGCAGAATCTCTGGAAAGCCTGGCTGATGAACTGGGGTCCGTTGTCGTGGACAATTCGCCGTGGTACCCCAAAACGATAAATGACGTGATGTTTTACGAACTTGATCACATCAGATGACTTCACCTCCTTCAAAGGAACGGCCTCAGCCCATTTGGAGAAGTAATCGGTTATTGCCAAAATAAACCGATGTCCTTTTGATGACGGTGGGCTGATAGGGCCAACTACATCCATCCCCCACATTTCAAATGGCCAAGTAGAAGCCGTGGAGTGAAGGTAGCCTGGTGCTTGATGGATGAAATCGCCATGTACTTGGCAGGCGTGACATCTTTTGGCATAGGTGATGGCGTCAGCGATCATCTTGGGCCAATAATATCCCAACCTTTGGAGTCGGTATGCAAGTTTTGGACCAGATTGATGGGCTCCACACATGCCGTCATGGGTTTCTTTCAATACCTCATGTGCCTCCTTTTGTGAAAGACAGCGAAGTAAGATCTCGTCATGCGATCGACGATACAATGTTCGTGTAATCGCATTATAGTAGAATTTAGGGGCTTTCCTTCGAACGGCAGCCGCTTCCTTGGTGTCCTCAGGCAGGATGCCATACAGGACATAATATATGTAGGGGAATCGCCAGTCTCTAGGCTCTGGACGGGTTGACAATTCCAGCGCTTCTTTGCTTTGAGAATCTCCCTTTGACTCCTGATAATCCTTGAGAGCAATTCTCGGGCAATACAGGTCATGGCTGTAGACGAATATCTTCTCCATCGCTCCAGCTGGAAGAGCTAGTGAGGCCGCGAGGGATGACAGTGCATCTGCATGCGCGTTTTGCCTGCGCGGTACATGATCGATGTAGAAGTTCGTAAACTTCCCAGCCATGTGGTCGGCTGCATTGTAATAGGGTACTAAGTCTTCATGTCTGACTTCGTACTCCCCGCGAACCTGGCTAACGATGAGTTTGGAGTCACCGTATGCCTCGAGATTTTTAACGCCAATTTCATCGACGAACTGCATCCCCATCAAAAGAGCATTGTACTCCGCCACATTGTTGGAGCAAGGCTCAGTTAGCGAGACGGCTCGGGGAATCACATAGTTCTGTGGCGAGACGAGTACTACTCCTACCCCCGCTATGATGTGTCCTTTTGGGCTTGTTCTGGATGCACCGTCAAAGAAGAGTTGCCACACTTGACTTTCGAACGACGTCTGAGTGAGGCAGACTTCGGCGATTTCATCTGGGAGATCCTCGTAGAGTTTGGTTGCCCTCGGATCTGGGTGCTCAGTTAGGAAATCCGCCACCGCTTGTCCTTTAATAGCCTTTTGCGGCAAAAAGTGCATCTCATACTGGGATAGCAATATGGCCCATTTTGCCAGCCGGCCGTTCAATGATGAAGGCTTAGTCATAAGTAACCTCAGGGGGTTGACTTTTGATATGACATTTATAGTTGGCCTACCAGATAGTGTCGCATTTTCTGAATGGCAAACACTAGTGCCAAACATTCCTTCTCGATCGGATTATACCGATGTTCGGCTCCGATCATTGTTCTACTCAGATAGTAGATCGCTTGCTCTCGTCCTTGATCGTCGTTCTGAGCTAGTAGAGCTCCCAAAGAATGATCCATTGCTCGGACATATACCAGGAAAGGTTTCCCGGATATCGGAGCTGCAAGGACTGGTGGTTGGGTGAGGTATTGCTTGATTTTCTCGAACGCTTGTTGGCAAGCGTCGTCCCAAATGAACGAGACACCCTTCTTCATTAACTTGGCGAAGGGTTGGCATCTTCCGGAGAGATTTGAGATAAACCTGCGGATGTACGCCAATCGTCCTTGCAATCCCCTGAGTTCCTTGAGATTCCTCGGAGGTTGCATCTCCTGGATAGCGCGAACCTTTTCTGGGTCCACATGAATTCCCGTGGAGGTTACAACAAACCCTAGGAATTTGCCACTAGCCACCCCCAGGAAGGATTTGGTAGGGTTCATCTTCAACTGATGGGCCCGCATAATGTCGAAGACAACCTTTAGGTCAGCTATGTGATCACCTTTAGCGCGGCCTTTTACTGCAATGTCATCAACATAACATTCCACTGTTTTGCGCATTTGCTGATGGAAAATGGCATTCAAGGCTCTTTGATATGTTGCCCCTGCATTCTTCAGTCCGAAGGGCATAACAGTATAGCAGTAGACCCCCAATGGTGTCCTGAAGGAGGTGTGCTTTTCGTCGTCAGGATACATTTTGATTTGATTGTATCCTGAGAATCCGTCCATAAAGGACATTCGTTCGAATCCACAAGTATTGTCAATCATGACGTCTGTGATTGGCAATGGGAATTCGTCTTTGGGGCAAGCCTCGTTTAGATCACGGAAGTCGATGCAGATCCGGATCTTTCCATTTTTCTTGGCAACGGGGATGATGTTGGCTACCCAGTCGGGATGTTGTTCTTCCCTGATGAAGCCAGAATCTATGAGCTTTCTGACTTCTGATTGAATCGCCTCCATTATCTCCAGGCGGAATCGTCGCTGTTGTTGTTTAACAGGCTTTACGTCCGAATTGATGTTGAGGCGGTGCATAGCCACTTGAGGATCAAGTCCGGGCATGTCTTCGTAATTCCAGGCGAAGACGTCTATATACTCTTGAACAAGAGATATTAGATCCTCTTTCTCCGAAGGTGACAGGCGGTCCCTTATGAAGATGGGCTTAGGATTAGCTTCATCCCCCAGATTGATCTGAACAATCTTGTCTTCTGTGGGTGGCTCTCGCTGTTCAAAGCGAGTATCCCAGAGAGTATTTAAATGTTTGATCCAAGGATCCGTATCGGACTGGATCATTTCTTCATCTCCGTCTTCCAGGTGGCTTGTTGAGGCCATGTTCACTGAAAGTTCCCTGAAGATGTTGCCAACACTGACATCTGACTCCCATGATGACGTGCCGGAAGAGTAATCGTGGCTTGACGATTCTCGAGAATCAGAGGCTGATGGAGCCGGAGTTGATACATAGCCTAACCCCCTGCGCGTCCGATGATAATAATCGGGTGCTTTTCCTTTCGGCACAAAGGATCGAAGTAGTGTTCTCCTTTCTCTGCCGAAGTTTAACCCGAGCCTGCTGGTTAGATCATATCCCATATTTTTCATCATTCTGAGTGCCATTGGCTCATAATGACCGAACTGAGAGGGTTCTTTCTCGCTTTCTGATTCTTCATGATTCATTGGTTCGGATTCAATTCGTCCGAAAAGAATTGGTCTTTGGCCTTTCCTTCTCGCTGGAACCATGAATATTGATTCTTGCGCATCGCCGACATTCCGACATGTTCCGAAGGACGATTTCACCGATACATGCAATGATGTCAAAGCATCCATTGCCGACCAGAGATCGTCATCCACGTCGGTACTAGTGTCTGACGGCACTGAATCAGAAGCAAACACAAAAAAATACGCTAAATCTAATTCTTCATTAATGTACCAACCGCCTACATCATCGACGGAGGTATTATCAACATCGGGCTTATTAATGCCCGTTACAGGTGGATCTAGCTCCCACACACACTCATCTTCCTCCAGCTCGGTGTCGGCTTCATTGCCAGAGTCTGGTTCCTCCGGTTGCGGGACTTCATATGTTTCCACATATTCCTGATATAGGAGGGAATCTGTGAAATAATTCTCCACTCCCTTGAACGGATGCCTCTCGGCAATCAACGTTCGCACCTTTCCACTCCCGTCAATGTATTTCATGACTTGGTGGAGAGTAGAGGGAACGATAGAATTGCGATGGATCCAGGGTCTTCCCAGCAGTAGATTGTAGGAGGTGTCAGCATCTATGACATAGCATGTCACCTCTGACCTTAGGTCCCCAATCTGGCATTTGAGCTTGACCTTCCCCATTGGACGGGTACTATTGGCATTGAACCCGTAAATGGTCGTTTGGGTAGGGCTCAAACGGTGAGTAGGAATCCTGAGATGTTGCATGACCCTGCGAGGCATGATGCTTAAGGCAGACCCGGGATCTACCTGGATGCGGTTTACCTCAGATGATCTAATATACCCTGCGAAGTAAAGGGGTCGATCATGCTTCCCTTTAACTTGCATATCATCTGCCGTGAAGGTGATGCCGGGAATATTTTGGGAGGCGTGGAGGCAATCCTCTACATCTTCCTCTTTTGGTAGCTGGGTCATGAAGACTTCAGCGTTAGCCAGAGCTTCTTGTAGAGCTTCTCTGGTCGACTTTGATAGTCTAAGAAGCTCATAAAGCGTAATCCGCGCTGGGATGTTGGCTAGTTGAGCCAGGACATCAAAGCGGTAAGGTGCAGTGGATCCTTCCACTACGTCCTTCGAAAGAACTCGAGAAAACCGAAGCTCTTTTTGTTTCTCCCCGGGTTGCTTCGTAGAGGGCTTGGCTGGCTCTGCGGCGGGTCTTGGAGGAGTTACTGCCACTTCGCCATACTTTTTCAAATACGGCTGCCCCGAACGGGTTTCCGCCACCAGCTGACTAGGTCCTGCGGCTAGAACTATTGTCTCCTTTTCTGAGTCGGTTAGCGAGGGAATATCAGTTTCCGCCTCTCGAGAAGAGGCACACACCACGTTGCAGGATGAAGCCTTTGCCTTGCCTTTGGACTTCCTGCTGGTCACAGTAGTCCATTGCTGACCGTCAATAAGGTCGGGATGAACCCACATGACTTCTCCCTGAGGTGTGGGAATAGGTACCAAGCCCTTTTCTTGCTGCTGGTGCGGGTCTATGTTGACCATTCTCAGCTCTCCTCTTGGGATGGGGGCTACTCCAGAGGGTGTTGGGGGTTGTCTCCCAAACTGGAGAACTGACGTCATATTAGCCGCCACCTTCTTCTGCTCTGGTCGGAGTTTCAATACCTCCGCGTCAATCAGGGCCTGAAGGATATCCTTGAAGACATAACAGCTCTTGGTAGGGTGTCCCAACATCCTATGGTATAGGCAGTAACTGGGATTGTCGGTTTTACCGACTTCCTCGGGGCGCCTAGCTTCAGGAAGCTTCAGTCGATTGCTCTTGTTAAGTAGTTTGAAGAGCGAGTCGACATGTTCATCCTTAAAGGAATACTGCTTGTTGGCCCGTGGTTGGCTTGAAGAGCCACTTCCCTTGACCGGTTGAGGCTTAGCAGGGGATTTGGCTTCTGCTGCCAAGTTATCCTTCCTTTTGGCTTGGAGGGATGTGTCTGGCGCACGCCTCGTTGACCTTTCAGGTCTGGGTTTGTTTTCTTCCGCTCTGACGCGGGCGACAATCTCCTCAGCCTGTTCACCTTGTTGGACTAATTATTTCCAGGTGCGGCTTTCAGCGACTCCTATTTGAGCAAGGAGTGAGGTTTGAAGATTGTGGCGGCATGTTTCCACCAGGGTAACCTGGGTCATACCGCTTGGGCATCGGAGTGCCACGTTCCGAAATCTTTCCACGAAAGACTTAACGGACTCTCCATTTCGCTGCTTAGTGGCTAAAAGGGTAGGCATGTTGACCTCCGAGTCATCTTCAAAGAAGCGTGTTAAGAAAAGCTTCTCCAAATCACCCCAGTTCTTGATGGAATCTTCGGGGAGCTTCATGAACCATTCAAAGGCCAGCCCCTTTAGGGTGCCGATAAATAGACGCGCCAGGATGGCGTCGTTATCTACCACATTCCCAGTTTGGGACTTGAAGTAGTAGATGTGTTGGTTTGGAGAACCTTTCTCATCAAATGCTTGGAGGGTTGGAGCCTTGAACCTGGGCGGGTACGGAACCAGGTCCCATTCGGCTGGATATGGGCGGACCACTCCTGCTTCTTGGAGGCCTTTCCGGTTGGTAAGAGCCTCAAGACATTGCTCCAACTGATTTATTCTTTTAGAATGAACCTTTCCCCGGTCTTGGTCGTCCTTTTCCTGTGATGAGGATTTAGACGCATCAGAAGTAGACTGCGCGTTCTTCTCGGAGTGCTTGGAAGACGAGCTTTCTCCCTCTTTTCGTTTGCCCTTAGACTTTCTAGGGGGAGATTTCCTCCTGTCTTCGAGCAATTGTGCGAGCATCTGTTTGAGAGAGTCGATAGATTCCCGCTGAGCAAGAATCATATCGAGTTGTTCCCTCTGGACCTGGGCTTGCTGATCCAGGCGCCGGGCTGTCTCCTCAGGAGTGCCCGTCATGTAGGTGAAAGCCTCTTTCTCTGTAGAAGAGTTTGAGGCCTGCGATTCTGCTACAGCAGAATGAGAGTCATTCATTTTAACGCCCTGAGCTAGGGCATTATAGTCAATCGGGGAATGGCCCCGGTCCGGGTGCGGGTGTGTCGGTACACTCCTTCTGGTTCAGAGTCAGATTCATCCTCGGAACTGACTGCAAGTTGTTTTCCCCCGCTCCTGCTCGTCATATTTGCAGTGAGCTCTGGATACTCAGCGTCAGAGAACACCCTCCGCCTATGAGAGCGTCTTCTTTTGGCTGATGGGGGAATCAGGGTCAGCTGTCTAACTAAAAACTGCTGGTTCACGCCTGAACCGCAACGGCACTGAGAGAGCATGGAGATGAGCCGTTGGCAGCAACATGATGAAGTGGTTTGATTAGCACTTTTTTTCTTAGTCAAGTAATCCCTTAGATCCATGGAAAGAGGATCGAAGAGATTAGCCTCGCAACTTCGAGGGCGGGAGACATCCTTGCGCTGTACAGCTTGGACGCAGGATTCAGAGACGCGGTTCTCGCGTCGCCGCTTTAGGACGTGTGACCGGCGTCTCTGCTGAGAGGAGACGCGGCTGTCGCGTTGCTGATTGGTGCGTCGGGGCAGGGACGCTTGAGAGAGAGCGGGCCGCTGGGCCCTACGCCTAAGGGCGCGAGCCTCTCGCACTTGACGAGGCGCGCAGGCTTCGTCTTGGCGTTTGGTGAGTTGGACTTCAGAGGATTTAATTTGGGAAGTCTCGCGCTTGGGCCGCCAAACGCGGACTTCGCGTGCTGGACGTGGCGTGGCCAAGGCGTCGGAATCGAAAATTTTGCGTCCTGCCTCAGTTGGACAATCAGAAGTTCCAACTTGCAGTTGACGCGCACGCCTCCTCTGTCGACGCTCAGCATTTCGGTTGCGTCGTGGAGGTGGAGAAACCAACGATGACTTGATGCTGAGGGAGAGGGTGGACTGGCTGAACACCAGAGGTTTTGACCACGCAGGTCTCCTGAGAGACGTTGATGCGTGTGTTCCGCATGGCGCGGTTGGTCGCAACGGCAGTTGTGCCTGAGACCACGCGGGCCTCCTGAGAGACGTTGGCGCGTGTATCCTGCTTGGCACAGTTGGCTGCGACACCCTTCACAGCAACAGCGCCCGAGAGAGTCTCAGAGCGGATTTCGGGGCAAGTCCCCGTAGAGACCCTACTACAGACGCGGGTCTTTGGCTCTTGGAGCCGGAAGAGAGAAACTCTTCATACTTTGCCTGGTCGAACTCGACTACGAGCGATTCGACCATCTTCCCCTTATAGAGGACGTCACCTTGCGCCACGATTTGTTCGTCAGTGACAAATGTAGTCCCCAGCGGAGTCGCCATCTCTTGTATGCGTCAGAAAAGAGGGGATCAAATTGTAAAATTCTTTTGATTGGATAGAAAATTACAACAGATCGGTCTTCCGATTACAAGGGAGGGAGGATGTTGAGTCTTGAATCCTCCCTTTGTTTAAGGCTGGGTTCTTCGTGTGACGATGGAGAGTGAATCTTGTTCTCCGTTGACCGGGTGAACGTTGAGATCTTCCGGGGCTTTTCTCTTCGGGTGGTTGACGGAGTAACACAGCTTTGTCTACCAAAACTCTCAAAGAGAAGGTAGGCAAAGAGCAACTTGAACACAACAAGTTCTTTTAAGGGTTTCTCTCTTTTCTCTCAGAGTTCTTTTCTCCCAAAAATCCTCCGACTGAAAATCCGACCCCCTCTTCATAGCGACGGGGCTATTTATAGGGGTTTTTAGGGGCGTACGTGCCTCCTAAAAACACTCCATAATTGGGGCTAACCTTCCCCGTTATGTGAGCCGTGATTGGCCCTAAAACCGGGACGGTTACAACTGAGACGCGGGTGTCAACCCACGCGCCTTGGAGCTGTTGAGACGCGGGTTTCGGCCCTCGCGCCTTGATGCTGAGACGCGGGTTTGGACCCTCGCGCCTTGGTGCTGAGACGCGGCTTTGGACCCTCGCGCCTAGGTGCTGAGACGCGGGTTTGGACCCTCGCGCCTAGGTGCTGAGACGCGGGTTTGGACCCTCGCGCCTTGGTGCTGAGACGCGGCTTTGGACCCTCGCGCCTAGGTGCTGAGACGCGGGTTTCGACCCTCGCGCCTTGGAGCGGCTGAGACGCGGGTAAGATTAACCTTGCGTCTTGGAATTCTGCTTTTCAATGGCTTGATTTTTAGACAGCCTACACTCTTGTGTTATACGTGGTGTTTAGTGTAATAAGTTTTTAATTTCGCATTAAGTGACCATTAGATTAGCCATCACCTATTCACTCCCCCCTCTAGGTGATTTACAATTTCTTGTTGAGAAAAATTCATATTTGCATCCATCAGGATATAGATTTTTCTTGTTGAGAAAAATTCATATATGCATCCATCAGATTGGATATGGTGTTTGATTGTATGATTATTTACCGTCTCCTCTCGTAGAGGAGCTTTGTATCTGAGTGGAGAATCATTGCTATATCTAATAAAGCTACGACCCTTCATTAAAAAAAAGATACGTGGATTAAATATTAGTGAATCAGATACAGGATACAGAGTGGATATGAGGAAAACAGATACAATTACAAATGAGTTAAAGGGATATGCTCATATCTCCATTCATCTTAAGTAAGCAATTTTGTAATCCAATACAATAACAAAATACTATGATAACATTGTAAAGAGAAAGAGAGGTAATTTTACTTAACTGAATTAAATAACTAAGTTAACATCGAAATTGAACGAGAGAATTTTATTTGATTTGCATATTTCTCAGTCATCATTCTTCAACAACACAATTCATCCATAGATCACAAAGAAATTTTCAACTTCGAATAACAAATAGGAGATCACAATCCATATGCGGCTATTTGTATCCGTATCCGTATGCAGATATTTGTATTAACAAAGAATACATCCGTATTAGGATGTCCGTATCCCAAAACATCATCCATTGCAAATATTGGTATCTATATCCGAATTTGAAAAAGATATATGTATTTCTTTTCATATATATGACCTTTTAAAAACCCTTATCCGTATGTATCCATATCCGCCAAGATAGAAAACTCCCTATTCGTGTGACATCAAAAGCGGACATGGATGCAGATATCCACAAATATGTCCGCATCCATTTGCACCCTTAGTGACAATATACCATATTTACTAACTTAGTATAGCTCAAGCGGCAAAGATATTTCCTTCTTTCGTGGAAGACTATGTGTTCAAATCTCCCTATCTGTAATAGGCAAGAGGATTTCTCAAAAATTTGTAGGGTGCGCTATGAGGTATATTATGCAACAGTTCAACTTTGCAGTATATTGAGACCACTAGTTTAACTAGTAATACGCGAAGACCTACGGTATATGGAGGCATAGATGGAGGCTACTAATAGTTTCGTACAGGCTAGATAGTTATGTTTCAGGTGCACACGCTAAGCGTTTTATTCTGCCCTCACGAGACTCTTTTTCCAATACAGTGGAGGTTCCTTTCTCTTAGTATAAGAATTATGATGTAAACTTATGAGACTTTCTAAAAGAAATAAAAAATCATACTTGAGTTGGACTCATGTAACCCGAGTCAGGACCCGTTTAATTTCTTAATAATAAGCCGTACTCATTTATATATGGAGCTTGGATTTCTAGTTTTGGCTCGTATCTAAACTAATTCCGCGAAGGTCATCGAAGATCATAACCATACTTGTTCCTTCCAAAACACAATCCAACACAATTAATAAAATAATAAAATTCAACATAATGAATAACCTTTAATTAACAAATTAAAAATTAAAAGGAAAAAACCATATTTATGTATAACAGATAATTTACTCATGAGGAGTAAAACATATTATTACTTAATCAGACCATATTTCATTGCATTAACACAAAATTATAGAGAGTTCTTAAAAAAGATTATATAGAGAGAGAGATCATAATTTGAACTAATGTTACCACATAATCAGGTGTATAGTAGAACTAAAAGAATCCATATAAATATGCAGACAAGGTCAACATTAGCATCTATTTTTATTATCACTAAAAAATTAATGTTACATTTGTTTTTTCTACTTATCTTCAAGATTAATTTATAAGTATTTAACTTATTCAAATTCTCAGACTAAGCAACTTGAGTTCAAATCTAGATTATAGCCTAATTATTCAAATACCGTTCCAAGTTATTTATTTATTTATTTGATAGTAGAAAGAAATAAAACTTCATAATTTAAACCTATGAAACACAACTCCTCTCCTCTAACATTTGCTACGGTCAAATCTAACAGTTCTACGAAAAAAAACAACAAATAACTTCAAATCTCGATCCAAGTCCCACTAAATTTTATATAAGACTAGTCTAATCCTGCTTTGAATCTGGTCGGATCAGGCAATCTAAGCTTGGCCCAATCCCAAGCTTTTAGGATCTATACTTTATCAATTTTAGGACTGTGTCAACAAGCACATTTGGCGAATTATGCTTTAGTTAACATTTGTTATTTATTCAAATTTTTTAGAGCAATTTAAAAAAAAAAAAAATCCTCTTTTGAAAATTAATTTCAAGAAAAGACCTCTTTCGAATTTAATAAAAAAAACGATCTTTGATAGGCCACGTCAGTACCACGTAGGCGTTGAGTGGTTTCGCTCGGCACTGGGGCGCGTGGGGTGGGAACTTTTTGGTCCAGATTTGACGAACCTGAACCTAAAATTATTATAATTTTTACCAAAATTGGACATAAAGTTGTAATAATTTTAGGTCCGTTTTGAATTTGGTGAACCCGGACATAAAAATAAGTCGATATTTTCTCTAATCCCCCACTTGACCCCACCTCCTCTCCCCCTCCCCCTCAACCCCTCTGACCTTCTCTCCCCCCTCACCGCCCTTGACCACCGCTACCGCCCAACACTGCCCTCACCCTCTTCCACTCCACCCGCTAGGCCTATGGTAACCCCGACCTCTTTTGGTTCGCGTCCTCTTCTCTGCTCCATTCCGAGTCCTGACTGTGTAAGTCCTTCTGCGGCGGTGGCCGAGGCGATGGCGTCTCTGGGCCCCGCCTCTCCACCCGTTCTAGCCCCAGCGAAAGTCTTGCAACGTCTGCAACCGCAACACCTTTGGTCCCTCTTCAACCAGGACGACAGCAAGAATATCACAAATGTCTCCCCCCTCGTCGCTGTTGATGCAAGTAGTGAGATCGAGGTTGATGGAGACGAGATCATGGTCACGGTAGATTTCGTCGTCAAGACATCGCGCGAGGTGATGGAGGAGAAAAGGGGAATGATGCGAAGTTGAGGACGATGAAGGACCATATAGACATTGAATTGTAGTCCAAGAAGCCAACTTATTGGCTCGCCGCCTCGGTCTTTAGTAAGAAGCTTCATAAATGACAAAGCAAGCAGAAGCTGAAGAAGACGAAGAAGCAGGAGCAAGGCAGCAAGCCTGACACAAAATCTTCTAAAGGTTTCGGGAGACTCAGTTGGAGGTCATCGTCAATGTGTTCTGGTCGGCGAACCTGTGTCGAGGTGGTTTGTGGTGGTCGACGGCGATTGTGGTGGTCGAGGGCGGTAAGGAAGGAGAGAAGGTCGGAGGGTCGAGGGGGATGGGGGATGGGAAGTGGGGCCCAATGGGGGAGTGGAGAGAATATCAACTTATTTTAAGGTCCGAGTTTGAGCCCGGACCTAAAATTATTACGGTTTGACGAACTCGGATCTAAAATTGTTAACAGTTTTACGTCTGGATTCATGAAATTCAGACAAAAAAACTGCTACCCTGCGTTGCCTAGCATCTCGTAGGCGAGGCGAAAATCACTCAACGCAGACGTGGCACCTACATGTCCGCCAGAAGGTGATTTTATAATTAAATTCTGGAGATATCTTTTCTTAGTTAAATTTCAAACAGATTTTAAAAAAAAAAAACCCATTTCTTTATTAAGAGTATATTCACGAAATGCCCCATATCAAGTAAGAGGTCTGATGGAATAACGGAAGTGATGCATACATTAAGGTGAAATGTGTACTTTTTCAAAATAATAAAGGTTTATCTGTTAAATAATCTCTCAAAAAAGAAAGAAAAAAAGAGAGAGAGCTTCAGATATATTCCCAATAAAAGAAGAAACAAAAAGCAACAGTATAAATGTTCAAGTAAGTGGAATCAGTATGTCAGCATGTTGGTAACATCTGGTTTTTTTAAGTGAGAAGTTTCATGTTCAGTCCGTACAGTTGTCGAAGATTTAATTTTAATAATTAGTGGTGTATGACCATCATACTGTTTCTTTAAAATAAAAAAAAATCAAGAAAAAGGGTCCAAATCCGAAGCAAAATTCAGAAATTATATGTGGGGACGCCAAAAATATTATTACGCATTGCGGTTTCTTTGCTTCCGATAATCGCTGATCGCTGGCGCTTGCGTCTGGAACCCAGCGATCGTACAGCTGCGGTGGGTTGCCGATGGATCGGCGAAAGGATCAAGAAGACACTGCGTCCTTTTGGGAGTCGAGGCACGTCGCTAATTAACCCTCCACATTCTTCTCATCTTCCGCAATTCTATTTTTCGAGCTATAATGTGAGGAAATTTTGAATCGTGAATTGATTGCTATTATTAATCACAATGATCTCGATCCTTCAATTTTGATATCAATTATTATATGTGGTTCTAAGAATTATTAGATGAACATTGGATTCATTCTTAGATTTAAATTTTTTTAGTGCTGATAATTATTAGTTCATAATACCCTTCGAAGGCATCTAGATATTTGTTATTTTCATTTGTTTGGATACCCATTTTCGTTGATGAGATGTTGAGATCAATAATAGGAAATAGTAGAAAGGATGGATTAAGAAATGCATCCAAGTGATATTTAAAAGTCAAACAAGGCTAAAATGGGAGGAAAAGTGAGATATTTTGGAAATGTACAATAGAAATAGAAGAGTGCCTCAGCTAGCAAGAGTGATATATTGCAGCTGGAAACAGATTTTCATAGCAGAGCAAAAGAAAACTGATGGCTGAGTAGAGTTTATGTAGCTGGACGTGAAGTGTAGGATAAAGACTCGCTGTTTTCATTCTCTCGTGTGGGATCTGAGAATTACCAAATTTTCTGGAACAAAATGAACTATTTAATCAAATATTTCCCTTTTAGCTGTAAAGTGGCACAATGACTTGCTTTATATCAAGGGAAAGAACACAAAGCAAACCATCTAAATTTTGTGGTATGAGGATGAAGATCATATTGCCTCCCCCTGTTCACCCGGCCACGACACAGAGCACAGTGAGAGCATGTCATTTCCAGCCTTCAAGTGTGTATCCTCTCCCAGTTTCCTATCAACTAGTTTCTCATGGCCTTTCCTCTGATAGTCAATTCCTACACAAGACAGGAGTTGAACTGTTGCGTTGAGTGACATTGTTTGATCAGAATATGATATCATGTTCTAATTGGTTTTAGTCATACTAACCCTTATCTCCCAAAATCTCTCAAACCCCATTCACATGTATCAGGTCTTTCAGCTCTTACTATTATCATTTTCTCTAATATTTTTTCTTGAATTTCATTAAACCTAATGGAACAATGCCTATCGTGGATTGATTCAGTCAATTCTATAATAAAGTTTTCCTCCATGGTTCTCATTAACTTTCTATGAAATTAAATCTTTCTTTATTATTGTTTTAACTAAAACTTTGTAATCTTTATTGTTAACAATCCTCACCTAATTAGATTATTACTCTTTCTTTTTGCTACCATTAAGAATGCACACACATAAGTCACTTTTCGTTTCTAACTTATGTTCATTGTTTCAAAAATTAGCCTCTTTGGACGATATCGGTCAAAATCTAGTTTTGAGAATTCTAATGCCACAATATAGTTGGAAAAATGGTCACATTGTTTTCACCACATATTTTCTGACATTTTGAATACAAGTTGACATATCATGCAGCAAAAATCAGCCAATATGTATATTATCACGCCCTTTTAAAGTGAAAGAGGGTTTAGGTTAGGTTAAACCCAAATACCCTATTTGCAAACCCAAAACTTATGTCATTTAAGCCCAAAAACACCCAATTTCATTTCTATTCTCCTCTGAGTCCTCTTTGCCTTAATTCAGATGCCAGCATTCACTTGCAAAGTGACAACAACTCGACCTCATGAAGTGGCGATGATGACACTCAAGGCCATAGCTTGATTTGGAGAGCTTACAGTTAGAGACTTCTTTTTGGATGTTTTTCATTTTTTAGTTGATACTTGAGCTTAAGTTATTGTGAAGTAAAAGATTTTATTATTTTTACTTAAGCCGAGAGTAGAAAAACCACCCAACCCACCTACCCACATATCCACTCTCCTCTTTTTTTAATAGGCTGTAGCCCGGTGCAATTAAGATTTGAACCCGAAAACTGTTGCGCAATGCGAAGAAGCTTTATCACTGTGCTCCTGTGACACTTTTCTCTCTCTCTGTGCGTGCGTATTGAATCACCAAAAAATATTTATGATGGCTGAATATGTTTCCTAGTTTTTTTCTCTCTTTAGGAGTAGGAGATTTTTCCTGCTCTTGGGTGATTGGAGTTGCCTTTGGAGATACTTTGTTGTTAACTATTGGTGAATCACTTGGTCTATAATCAGGCGTTCCCCTTTACGTATAAGATGAATTACTTTTCTGTCCTGACTAGTTAGGACTCTTAACCCAGCGGGTTTACATAAAAGATAATAATCTCAAAATCGTTCTCAAAATATCCTAACAAACCAATCTAATTCAGGATTGTGTTTGGATAGATTGACACCTCTGAGTTGATCGGTCTATGTGTCTATCCAATGAGCATTTTGCTTGAACTTGAACACCTTTTGCAGGTAATGGGATGAACTTTTAGATGTCACTAGTCTCATATTAAACTCTCTGATTTACTGTGCCCCAGAAATTCATGAAAGTTGACAACCTTTCTTGTTCTTGCTGGAAAAATTGTGTGAAACTTGTTTTGATGGATGTTGATCCTCTTGTTTCGACATCCATTACCTTTGTCACCTTTATGTCTCCTCAGATGTGCTCCTGCAGTTTTGTTTGGAATAATACAAGAAGGAAGCTATTACATTTGTTATACCTACATAACTGGGCAGTAATCTATATATATATATATATATATATATATATATATATATATATATATATATATATATATATAGACTTATGTCATTCCGAAAGGATTCGAGGCCGAATCCTTCCCACTCAAGTTGATGGATGGGCAAAAAATATTCAAAATAAATGATTTTTTAATTTTTAGTTACTTGAAATAATGTAGATCAACTTCAACGGAGTGAATTTTGCATTCGGATGTTGTAGGATTGTATTTGAGTGGGAATGATTTAGCTTCGAATCCTTCCGGAAGGGCACAAGTCTCTCTCTCTATATATGTATGTATGTATGGGGTTACTGTACCTCGGCCCACAGCTGCGAGAGTTTCTCAGCCGGCGGTGATGCGGCCGAATATATGCCACATATCGGTCGCGAGTGTAGGCGTCAAAAAATTAAAAAAATTCCGTCTAAAGAATCGTCAATCAAATTGACCAAAATACCCCTTTTTGCTTCTAAACTAACAAAAACTCATCCACAACAAAATTTTTCCTAAAATATTTATAATTTAGGAGAATTTTCTGTTGAATATATTTACAGTTATAAAATTCTTAATTCTACTACATCGATATTATAATAGAAAAAATGAATCAAGATAATGAGAAATAAACAGCAGCAGTGAAAAGTAAAAAACATGCGTAAAACATAAAAACTATTATTTTTATATAATTTTTTATTATTTTATTTCGTGTTATTTTCAATTCATATAAGTTTAATAAAAGAAACTGAAATGAATAGAAAAATGAAATTTAATGTGGGGTAGCCGTATATTGTTTTTTCTATTACAAATATACAGTGTAAAAAAATAATGAAATACAATGGTTAATAATTCTGTAAATATTTTATAAATCAGATATTTCCATAACTGTCACAATATTTACAGATTGGTTGGATAATATTCCATCCAATTTTAAAATGAACTGCGACTATGATCAGTCAAGGTACTAAAAAATTACTTTATTCTTAATATATTATAAATTGGATCCAGGTCGTAGTACACATACATTCAAAACTATAATCAAAAAATATATAACTTTCAATCTTATATCACGATTGCGACCCTAGTTGCATCCTTATTTGCATAGAAATAACAGACGAAACATGCTATCGTTCAGCATCGCGACCACAGCCACTGTCTTTTTCGTATGGCTTATGTAACAAAATTTTGATCGTTTTTCAAAGTCTGCGATCATAATCACAGTCATAGTATAAAATTTTCAATCACTGCGACCATGGTCGCAGACTTAATATATATAACTTTTCAATTTTATATCACGACCGCGACTTTAGTCGCATTCCTTATTTGCATAGAAATAACTGACGAAACATGCTATCGTTCAGCACTGTGACCACAGTCGCTGTCTTTTTTCGCATGCCTTATGTAACAGAATTTTGATTGTTTTTAAAGTCTACGGTCATAGTCGCAGTCATAGTACAAAATTTTCGATCACTGCGACCATGGTCGCAGACTTAATATATATATAACTTTCAATTTTATTTCACGACTGTGACCCCAGTCGCATTCCTTATTCGCATATAAATAACAGACGAAACATGTTATCGTTCAGCACTGCGACCACAGTCGCTGTCTTTTTTCGCATGCCTTATGTAACAGAATTTTGATCGTTTTTCAAAGTAGATTAGCCCTGCGACCGTGAGATCAGTCGCGTATATCACATCTTATAAAATACTATATTAATTACTCTGAATTAATTGAAGTAATTAATATTCTATCTACTGTGATACAACAACAGTCTCGAAAAAAGAGATGCACTAATATTAATCTCGATAAAGAAAAGATGTACACTATACGTAATCTAAATATATAGGAAAAATATTCTATAAAAAGTTAGTTTGTAGTTCACATAATAAAGCTCTAGAAAAAAGGAACTCTTCGGATTCTCCCGCCATAACTGCTTCAATTAAATATTTAATTTCTTTTTACCACTTCCTCGAATACTCAACCGTCACCTATAACAATTATTATTATTATTATTTATGTTGTTTCATATTATTAACCTTTTTATAGTGCTTGTAACTAATATATTATCTCATATCTAAAAACGATATTCGTGCTCTTCTTTTCAATTTGATTTCAAACTTCCAGGAAATAATGTCTTCCCTATCTTTTTCATCTAAACACTCAGATTTCAATTTCAATCATTTTCCCACCGGTCTTCTTTCTTCAGGGTATTCTAGTGAATCTGATAGCAGTCTGGACTTCACTCCTTTTGACTATCTTACTATATCAAATAATATTTTATCTGCTCATCCTCTTTATGAGGATCATGATGTTTTCATGGGGCTTAGTGAGGAGGAACTTATTCCTCTGCCACTTTACAGAGATATGTTTGATGAAAGCATGTCCTCTGATGCTGGAGGCTCGCTTTCTTTGAGCATATCTTTTACGGGTTCTTCTCGACACGGATCGGAAGAAGAGTTTGATAGAGACGATCCATTCTGAGAGTTTATCGATGAACAAAAACATCCTAAAAAGAGGAAGAAACTGAGGAGTACTACGAGCCGGACGATGAGGGAGAAAATAGGGAAATAAATGATGAACAGGAAGACGAGGAGAATGAAGACGACGCATCTGCTTATGATGGTGATGACGACGAGGATTAGGATTTCCTGATCTTCTGATATTTAACGTTATTTTATTTTCTTTTAAGAGCTTTTAATGTACGTTTTTTAAGGTCTCTTTCTGACCATATTATATTATAAATAAAATTACTTCTATCTGTAAAATAATCTTTCATCTTTTTAAAATACATATAATGTATGCCGTATAGTTATTATTTCTGCATCTTATCTGCGATAATGGTCACAGTACTCAGATAATAATTACATATAAAACTGCGACACGGTCGCTGTCCAGTCATAAATAGTTAATCGCTTTGCATTTAATAAAGTTAATAATAGCGACCATGGTCGCAGTCCAAAATTAAACTATATAACAGATGATACTGTGAACATAATCGCAATCCTCTCAAATCAGTATATTTCACTGTATATCACAAATTATAAAACTGTGACTGCTGTCCTTCAACACTGCGACCATAGTCGCAGTCCTTGATCGCATGCAATATGTAAAAATAATAATAATAGTTTATGAACGGCTGAGACAACAGTCACAATGAAGAACAAATATATAAAATAATACGTTAACTGCGACTATAGTATCAGTTCTTAGTCACCGTTATTACAGTTAACCTAGCAAAATAATCATCCACGACATGCTGTCGTTAAGCACTGCGATCATAGTCGTTAAGCACTGCGATCATATTCGCATGCAATATGTAAAAATAATAATAATTTATAATTGTAAACTGTGACAAAGGGTGCTTTTAAAACTACTGAGAAATTATTTTATTGATCACTATAAGCTTAGGCGCATTCCTAAATATATAATATCTCCGTAAAAATTTTTAAAACTATTGAGAAATTATTTTATTGACCACTACGAGCTTAGGCGCATTCCTAAAATATATAAAACCTAGCAAAAAAAGATTTAATAAAGAAGCATTCAAATTTGTTTCGTGATTTGATGAAGTTGCACTTGAAGAGATATGATTCATATTCAGTTGGTCGCAGTTTTATCGCAGTTATAAAAGATAATTGTGACAATATTGACTAACGTCAGAAATATAAAAAAATAATAAACTATACAGATCTACTATCTTTTACCGCATGGGCATTTAGTAATTTCAACTGTTTCAATAGGCGGGCCGTCCTTCCTAGTGTGGCTAATAATGTGCCACGTCACCGCAGGCTGAGAAGGACTCTCAACCGTCGGCTGATATACATATTTCTATATATATATTCCCACTCAAATTTAACCCTCCAACATCTGAATGCAAGATCCACTCCGTTGAAGTTGATATACATTATTTCTGGTATCTATAAAGCAAAAATCATGTGTTTTGAATACTTTTTGCCCATCCATCAAGCGGTGCAAAATGGAAGGCTAAAAGTAGTGAGTTGGTTAGATCTATGTCTTTAAACATATAAATTATCGATCTGGCCATTTCATTATGATCTAAACATTTTAAAACCCCTACAAATTAATTTTTTAGGTTTCAAATGTTTTACACCGTTAAACTAACCAACTCACTATTTAGGCCGTCTGTTTTTTTCCTACTTGATGTATGAGCAAAAAATATTCAAAACACTTAATTTTTAGTTTATAGATACTTGAAATAATATAGATCAACTTCAATGGAGTGGATCTTGTATTCAGATGTCGAAGGGTTGAATTTGAGTGGGAAGGATTCGGACTCAAATCCTTTTGGAATGATGTCTCTCTCTTTGTATACACACACAGACGCGCGGGCACTGATAAATCTGGGGATTTCTTCATTATAGGGGGTCTTGCTACTAGCTGTATGAAGTTTATGTCATCTCTCATTTTGATATTTTATTTCAATTCATAACAACTACAAAAACTCAGAAAACTAATTGCAAACTTTAGAAGATAAATACATTAGAATAAAACAAATATACCCATGACAACCGAAAGAAATTCTTATGCATGCACATTAGGGTATTCCCACCTAGTGTAGTGTTAAGTGAGGAAGGTTGGTTTGCTAGGGTATCACACAATCGAGACACCCCCTGTCAACACCATCCCTATGTAATGATAGTGAGTGAGGTTTTGGACTAGGGGCACACTCTATACGACTTGCGGTGTAGTGTCAAATGGGCATACTTCAGAAAGTTATAGGAGACATCATTGCAACAATCTAACCCATGAGAGTAGGATTGAGTGAGCTTCTTGGAATGCAGATCTAGAAAAGAAGATGAACACGACGATTAGAAGAGACATGAGTATAGTTTATATGCGAGAAGCTAAATGGAATAATGGATAAATAAAATGAACTTCCAAAAAAAGGAGGATGGAATGTTTGTCAATAAAAAAGACGTGAGGTATCCTCACCTGCGTAGGTATCCCCAAAAATGGTGAGGGCAAACAACAGATATAAGAACAGTCAGCATAGTTTTCTAAAAAGAATGAACTTTCAATGTTCCCCTCTGCTCATTTGCTTTATAGAAGATTAAGTTAATGGATACAACACTGGCGTAGATTAAAAAGAGAAACAGAGAGGAAAGACTTGTAGATATGTATTATAAAAGAATTTTCCACATGTAAAAGGAAACAGAGATAGACTAATAATAACAATAATGCTTGTAAAAAAAGATTAGATTAAGATTGTTAGGGCTTATGCATCCCAAATAGGATTATAATGAACATTAAAAGGGGTATTTGGGAGCAGATATCGAGGAAAACATACAAGTGGAATATTTTTTTTTCCTTTCTATGCGGAAATGTAAAGGGTCACATTGGTAAAAACAACAGTGGACATAAGGTCACAAAGTCATGGATATGGAGTTTAAAATAAAAAATTGTGAGTTTGGATTTTTTTATAATGCCATATTGTTTTATAATAGCAAGTATATGTTTGAAAGAGAAAATATTTAACAGTTTTTCATATTGGATTAAAAAAAGTCAAATACAATTTTCTTCTTACTAAGACCATAGATAGTTTTTTGTGCAAAGTATATGTAGAGATCTTGACTACACAATATATCTTGGTGGTGTTAGACATTTTGAAATAAAAGAGAAAAAAGTTTGGATCATAAGAACCCAAGAATGCTGGGTATTTGAAAGATGAGAACTTGATAATTCTTAAGAACATAATTAAAAGAACAAAGTTGGAATGTTTATAAAAAAAACTATGATCATGAAGAATAATATGTCGACTTGACATCTAGAGAATAGGAAAATAGATCACCAGAGAATCTAAAGATAATTGTTGATTACAAGCTACACGAATGTACCTTTGTGTTGATGTACCCAACCAATGTATGTTTTCAGTTTGCACATACTATTGTGCATAAGTTGTGGCGAGAGTAGTCTGAAACTGAGAGACTTCAATAACAGGGACCACTTGACCCAAAAATTTAACACATCAGGTCTTGAATCCCATTCACAGCTTCATCACTTACATTCCACTCTCTCTCTCTAGTGCCGGATTAAACCTTAACGCCAATCAGTCAGTCACCCCTTGAGTTGCAAATCACAGACCTAACATACGTATTTGTCTGATTGTGTGCGTCGTGGCGGTGGCGGTGGCGGTGGGGTGTGTGTGCATGCGGGTGTGTGTGGTTTTTTTTGGTTGTTTGGGGGGGGGGGGGGGGGGGGGGGGGGGGGGGGGGGGCGCACGTGGGGGTGGGGTGGCTCGTTGTGGAACAAGAAATCCCAAAAGGTAGTTGAAGTAGATTAGGATGTCAGATTGGCAAGAGTGTATGCAAAGTTAATAATTTAGATAATAGAAATTAGCAAAAATGAAACTAACAAGCCAATTATTAAAGATAAATGTACCTTAATTATCAAACTCGATGAAACACTCACATGCAAGCAAACATATGCATCAAACTCAATAAAACACTCACATATATGCAACATATAATTCTTAAAATGGCATAGATCACACTTAAGTTTCCAATTCTTTTATACACCTTTGATTTAGTCCAAATTTTACACCCTAATGTATCAAAATCTTGGAGCTTTGCCTCGTGGTGGTGTTAGAAATTTGTATCCCACTCAATGGTTGGTCTTGGAAGGGATAATGTAAATTTGGTCCAGGAGATGTCATTCTATATCCCAATAGTTTTTGGATGTTTTTGTTAGGACTCAGGTAACATATTCTTTTGTTGTATAAGCCATGTTCATATATTGACATCTTATTTCATTTAAAGGAATTTCTGGAATCATTTTCATTTAGTTTCCTGTATCGTTTCAACGAAATTATATTGGACATTTAATTGTAAAATTCATTTCATATAAAGGCATTTACAGATTGAAATGCTTGTTATTTATGGAGGGATAGAGTAATGACAGTTCGAAAATTGGATTAGATAACATATCCTAGAAAATAGAAAGTATAGGCTCTCTAAGCGAGACCCTTCATATATTCAAAAGAACCTGATGTACACCTACATGAAATATTGTTAGCAAACTATGAAAATGAATGCTCACTCGAGTGTTGTTCATTGGTCATAAAAGCCGCTTTCAGTTTATCAAGTGTATGATTGCATTGCGGCAGATCTCCTGTGTATGTATTATGAGGAAGAATGCTTAGTGCTATGTTTCTCTGCTTTGTGCAAAAGTTTAGAAGGTTCAGAACCCCATAACACGTGCCATTCTACTTGCCTCTCTTCCAGATGTGTAACTTCTATCACACTCCAAGTGAAAGCAAATTGTCCCATATCGGGTTTATGCTAAAAGGGCTATATATAATTCCACTAACTTCAAGAACTAAGAAAGCTAGCATTTTTTGAGGGAGTAGCCATGGAAAGTTCTATAGTTAACTGTGCTTGGATGAGATCAATTTCAGAATGGGTGACCCTTTGGGAAGTCCTTGCTCAAGGCTTACCACTTTTGTTTAAAATTTTAGTTTTCTTTCTTTGTTCATAGTATAAGAAGCTAGTTTATGATGGCACTTCTTTTTTGTGTGCTCATTGGCATTGTACCATTTTGAAGCCATATAATTTTTTGTGCAATATACATATAGAATTTTCTTCAATACGATGGTTCCTTTCCATAATCCATAAGTAATTGACTGCCTTCATTTCTTTGAGAAGCCTATCTGGTTAATAAGATCTGCAGTTTTACCTTCTTTGACATCTGCATATGCCTAGGCACTGGAGTTGAGATTGTGCCTTGTCCTGTTGTCTATGCACATCAATTTTCTCCCATCCATTTCACTTCATGGTTCTCTTTATTTTTGCACTGTATTTGTTGCTCGCCTGCTCGAAACTTGGAATTAAACAAATTGTGCAACTATAGATAATAGATGAAACAAGTACTTGAGTAATGATTATGTGATGTGAAACATATATGCGTGCAAGGCAGAAATCAGTCATGTAACTGAAATTTGTAATGTTTAACCAAAGTTACGATCATGAGTAGGAAAATAATCCAAATTAGTCATGTTGACAGATGGATTTAAATAAAATTGCAAGTGCAGGTTGTACTGTTCTAATCTGAAATAAATTAATACAATACTTGTTGTGCTGACATAATTGTACGATCAATATCAATGACCAGGAATTATAGGTATAATAGATTCTTATAGTCTCACTATTATTTGTGGCAGCAGATGAAATAATAAAATACTAAAGAAGTATTATCACGACTCACAAATAAAGACCGTATCCAGAAAAATGTACTTGCTGAGAATCACGCCAATCTCAGAGCCCTGCTGATATTTGTTGGATGTGTAGTTATGTCCTTCACGAGTCCAACGGCTCGAATCGGACTCCGGATGTTCGAGAAACAACCGGAAAATCAAATCCAAAGCTTAACGGGTCTATTATGCTCTTAACGGGTCTGACTTGCGGATCTTTTCAGTTGAAAGTGAATTGGGTTATGCATACGAGACGGATCTGCAGAAAAGAATCAGTCTAAATCAAGATCCTTGTTATCAACTAAGTTTCCAACATTGAAAGTATAACTGATGCTAAAATCTTTAGAAAAATCTATAACATAAATATTGTCATTTAGTTTATTCAGGATCTTGAAATGTCCAGCATTACGAGCATGCAACTTTTTAACAGTTCCTGAGAGAAATCGTTTCGGACGAATCTGAACTATAATATAATCGCCAACATTAAAAGATTTAAATTTCTTCCTGATATCAACTCGTAATTTATAGTTAGTGTTGTTTTGTTCAATTTTATCCTTGGTCTTTTTGTATAGTTTGTACACATGTGATGCAAATGCAGATACAGACTCAGATACTCTGTAATGAGATGGTGTCAGCAGTAGAGGACGGAATTATCTGCCAGAGCAAGTAACGACAGTAGGAGAAAAGGAGGGAGCGGTGGC
Organism: Agave tequilana; assembly: GCA_038442645.1. Classification (NCBI taxonomy): domain Eukaryota; kingdom Viridiplantae; phylum Streptophyta; class Magnoliopsida; order Asparagales; family Asparagaceae; genus Agave; species Agave tequilana. Next base: position 29,311 of record JAVJIF010022765.1, read on the forward strand.
AATTGGTGACAGGAGAAGAGAAGTCGGCAACAGGTCAAGGAAGGAAAAGGATGTGTTCTTTTCTTTAATTTTTGATTAAGGGCATTCTAGGTTAATTCCTTTAGTTTTTCTTGGGTGAAGTAGACGTTTGCTCGGGTTGACTAATTTTGGGTATCAAGGGCAGTAACTTAATCTTCTTATCTTTATGCTCAAATTGACGCATCTTAGATTGCCCGCAGATGGTGACATCTTTGTCGAATAAATATGATCTACCTAGAATAATTTGATTCACGTTCATGCTAACCACATCACATCAAATCTTGTTCTTGTAAAGATTAATGTCCACCGGGACAAGATACTATTGCTTTACTTCTAGGCCCTAGAGTTAATCCATGACATTTTGTATTGGTGAGAATGGGGTACAACCTTTAATCCAAGATTTTTGGTCATATTAGGCATACTGCATTGTTACAACTTTCAATGTTCACAATCACCTTACAATTTTATCTCCAATCTTGGTGATCATGTGGAAGGTTGCAATTCTTTTTCAATCGTCCTTTCTGCTGGTTGTGTAGAGACAGATCAGACGACACACAAGTGAGTCGACGGTGTTGACCTAATGCAGTTGAGACCAATATCATCTCATGTGATCTCTTCGTCAATATCAGAATCTCAACGTTCTAAAAAAGTGGTTTCAGTACACGCGCGGTCCGGGAGCGCATAATGCTTAAAAGGTTTAAACGGTGATTAAACGGATTACACGTTTTATTATTATTTTAATATATAATAATATTATAATACTTAAAATATGCAAATATGAATTCTATAAACTCTAAAAAAAAACCATAAAAGATATAGTAAATATAATTTAAAAAATTAAATTGCTAGGACTAAAATTAAAAAGTAATAATGTCAATCAACTCAAAGTGCATCAATGTACCTCCATTTAGAAAAGTAATAATGGATCGGGTTTGAGTTCAGTTAGCTTAATGGGTTTGAATATTGAACTCATTTAGAAAATGATTGAATAATGTTTAAATGGATGCTAATTAATCACCGATTAGACGCTTAATCGTCGCTTAAGCGAATTAATCGCCTGGCCGAGTAATCTGACCTCTTTCTTCTAATCGGCCACTTAAACCTTTTTTTAGAACACTGCAGAGTCTACTTCTCTCGGTTGGAACGTAAATTCATCCGAATCGACTCTAACTCTTCTACATGTACTCCATTGACGAAGACGGTTTTGATTAGATTTGAGCAATTGGCAAATATATGCTCATAACCTTGGCACTTTAATATTTAGTTGTGAGACTAATTTCAAAGAATTCCTTTTCAATACCTTTGCCTTTGGTGTCCTTTTCAATACTCTTACCATTGGTATATGTTTTTCTTGTTGACATCTGAGCTTGAAATCTGTTTGGGTATTGACTCGAATTGAATTTAGACACTACAGTTTGACTCCTAAAAGTGTGACTAGACTTGGCAGCATCTAAGTCTTAAACTAAGACATAAGCCTTTTCAAGCTCTGTGACTTCACGAGGCAAAAGTTCAGTTCTTAGGTCTTCTCTAAGTTCAGCTTTAAATCGAAAGACTTGGGTATCACTTTCTGTGCCTAACATATTACAACGAATGAGGAACTCATCAAATTGGGCAACATAATCCTTGGCAGATTTAGTATCTTGGATGAATCAGTGCCAGTTGTCAAGAAGACGATCATAGTAAGATGTTGGCACGTATTTATCCTTAAGTTTGTCCTTCATAATAGACCAGTCTCTATAAGATCCTGATGTCGGGATGCTCTCATCGATTTCACATTGATCCAGTATTAGCTAAGCTGGTCAGTTAGCTTTATTACAGCAAACTTGACTCTTCTAGATTCAGAAAGAGAGTAGCATGTGAAATATTTGTCTATGTGTTGAAGTCATTCTTGGAAGAGCTGAGGATCCAGATAATCATCAAAAGTGAGAACATCCAACTTGATGTTGTTTAAGTACTGGTCATCAGAGTCTTATGCATTTCGCCTATGGTTAGGTGTCAACGAACCACGTTCTTTTTCGTGCTCATTGCGGTTTGGATCAGGTTCTTATGTTCATTGCGATTTTTGAGGCGCAGCTCTACCGTACCTAACCTCTCCTGGGTTTGGTTTACGGTTTGGGTTAGGACATTAAGTTGAGCCTGTATGGCAGCGAGTGTTGAGCAAGTTGGGGATTCATAGTGGTGGTGAGGACTCACTGGACTCTCCTAGAAGATACAAGTTACCACTATAGGGCACATGCACAAAACGAAACCTAAGTGAATGAGATGATGTAACTCTAAACTAGATATGATTTTAAGTTATATTTAAATGCAAGAAAGCAATAAAATTATCTAAAAAGTGCCTAAGTGATACAAATATTATTCTAAATGTGATATAATACCAAATTGATGTGAAACACGTATGCGTGCAAGACAAAATTCAGTGATGTCTCTGAAATTTGCAATGTTTTATCAAAATTATAATTGTGGGTAGGAAGATAACTCAAACTAGTAATGTTGACAGATGGTTTTATACAAAAATGTAAGTATTGGTTATACTGTTGTAATCTCAAACAAATTAATATAATTCTTAGTTGTGATGGCACAATTATATGATCAATATCAATGACCAAGAATTAAAGGTACAATAGATTCTCACAGTTTCACTATTATTTATAGCAGTAAATGAATTGATAAAATACAAGAAATGTATTATCATAACTGATAAATAAAGATCGTGTCCAGAAAAATGTACTTATTGAGGATCACGTCGATCTCAGTATCCTATTGATGCCTGCTAGATGCGGAGCTTTGTCCTCCACGAGTTCAACACCTTGAGAACAGCTCGAATCGGACTCCGGATGGCAGAGAAACAACCCAAAAATCAAACCTGAAGCTTAACGGGTATGTTCTGTTCTTAACGGGTTTGACTGGCAGATCTGTACTGTTATAGCAGATCGGGTTGTGCATACGAGGCGGATCAGGTCTGCAGAAAAGAATTAGATCCGTGTCTAGATCAGTTGATGGGGTAGGCCGGCCCGTAGCAGATCGGGTCAGGTTCAGTTGTGAACCTGAATTGGATTTGTTTGGATTCTGAGATGAACTCAGACTCAGTTGTTGGTGACGACGCAACAAAAGGAGAGGAGGGAAAGATGTCCAAGCGAAGCGAGGGGAGGGGAAAGGAGAGGGCGGCGTGGGAAGAAGAGTGAGGAGGAGGGTTTATGGCAGGAAGCGACAGCGACAATTGTTGTCAGCGGCAACAGCTAGGAGAGAGAAGAAGATGGGACGGTGGTGATGGATGCAAAGCTCGGTGAAAGCGGGTGAAGAAAAAGAAGAGATGGGAGCGGTGGGGAGACGGCAGGGGAGGAGTAGCGGGTGAATGGTTGGAGGTGGGTGGCGACAGGGGTGGAGTAGCGGGTGAAGGGTTGGAGGTGGGTGGCGACAAGGAAGGAGTAGCGTGCGAGGAAGAGGAGGAGGTCGGGAGGGGAATGACAAGGAGTCAGCGGGGGGACGTGGAAAGAGGGGAGAGAGGGAGAATAGTTGGCGGGAGATAGAGAAATAGGAGGAAGAATTAGGGTTAGGGTTTAAGATAGGATTAAGGGGGTAATTAGGATTTCACTCCTAAAAAGACTTGAGAGAAAATTAATCACTCATAATTTTTTTTATCAAAATTCTGCATTAATTCAATTTACTAGTACATGAGCCTATTTATTGGCTTTACAAAATTCATTTCTCAAAATACATCCGATGTGATATTAACTTCAAAAAAGAAAATAACTACAAAAGAAAATCAAAAGTAAAATAAAGCAAAAATACTACATAATGATTAGGACTACTCAAATCATATCGATGTGACGCGTCTTCGTCTTTTCTGGCACACACATCAGGGCTTGATGTCTGCATCACTATGTTATGGAAACTTTGGCGTGAGTGGGATAACAACCTCTCAGGGCTAAGGAATCAACTTCTTGGAGATAGCAGGCCCAATGCATTGTGCTGGCAAATTTCTGGCTCTCTTGGGCTCCATGTTGTACATCTCAAGGACACTTTTAATATCTAGTGTATCTACCTTCTGTAATATCTTCTCTACTTCTTCCTTTAAATTTCCGTTGTTAAGGATGTACTTTTAGAAAAGGGGGGAAAATTAAACAAGATGTTCTATTACATGAATTTTTTATTCTGATATTTAGCATGACATCTGATGCTACTTTTGTTATTTTTGTCGTAGTGTCATATTAGAGAATGAAAATTGTGGCTCCATTTGAATGATATTTTCTCGAACGTTGCCTTTGTGATGTGCTGACATTTGTATTTTAAACATTATATCACTTTATCATTTGTTCTCAATATGAAGTATAATTTTCTTCAATGCATGTTGGCTGTTATGTTATTATCATGATTGTTGGTGCACAACGCATCAGCTTAACCCTACATTTATCTCACACGACACATTTCACTTCAATATCTCAATATTAGTCACATCTGTAAAACTGCATAAAAGTCTATTATTAGTGAAGACATTTAAATATTACAAACTCAACCATCTATATGGATCGACTCAACTAAAAATAACCGTCAAATATTAGTGTTATGCCATACACTAATTAGGCCTTGTTTGGCAACATAGTTTCCAAAACCGAGGTTATGTTTAAGTTAACTGAAACTAGGGTTTGTAACCATACAAATCCACTTTCTAAAACTGGGATTACATTTAAGTTAAAATGAAAATCTACTCAAAGTGAATTTTCAATAACCCCAATTTTACATGGTTTGTGGGCCTCCGAACCCCAATAACTCCATTTTGACTCCCAAACAAGACTCGGTTTCAGTAACCCCATTTTGGGCCTGGAAACTCTCCTAAACTGAGGTTTGGGAAACTTCACCTTGTTTCCAAATGAGGCCTTAGGTGATAATATTTGTCTGTTGGTCGCATGAGGAGTTACCCAGTAAGACCTATCTTTCTAGTTTTTGCATGTATAAGCTAAATAATTTTTGGTCTTTTTGATATTAGCACATATATTTGAAATTTATTTGTGAATTGGAACTATAACAATTTACACTCTTAGTTGTGTTTTTCTTGTTCTTTTTTTTTTTTTTTTTTCTGTTTTTCTTCTTTCTTGTTCTTTCCTTCTCTTTTGCTTTGAGCAAGCGCCAAAACAAAACATAACCGAAGTAGCTAAGGATGCAAATGGATTGGATACGGATCTGGCATTTACCATATCCATGTTCGCTTTCCAATCATGGATACGAATATGGATACACAAATGGTTCGGTAAGGGAAACTCATATCCGTATCAGATATAAACGGACCGGATGCGGATACTGATGGAATATGAGGGAAACATATACAGAATTGCTAAACAGATACCATTATATCACCATTTATTTTAACCAAAATTAAAACTAATTACTTCTAATTTCACTTATCCTAATACTTGTAAAGAGTTACCTAACGTAAATTACCTAACAGAACAAGTTACAAACGCATATGTAGGTATAAAGGGCTAATTATGCATTCTTTTCTCCTTAACTAGTTATGTATAATGAGCTAGAAAGAGACTGTTTTAGACTGCATCTAATACATATAGGATAGGTCATCTACCATCCGTATCTGTTTTATAATCACGGATATGAACATGAATACAAATTTAATTCTGTAAGGAAAACTCATACATATCCGCAACGATGCATATACAAATCCAGATCGGATCTAATATATCCATATCCATTTGCACCTGTTGAAGCATCACTTTTTAAACTGTGTTTGCAACAATGGTTGGATCCATGAAGCATCTGATGTCACCATAGTAGTTTGTTAGAAACTGAAGCCGGTCCATAGACTTTAAAATTCTCTCTCCTAGTCATCAGCCACTCTTGTCCTGCACTAAAGCAGTAAAGAGACATCGAAAGCCATTATCCAGATTTGAAAGTCCTGTTCCTTTCCACCCAAAAGCATCACCAGATTGTTAAATATTTGTCATTCCAAGCAATTTCAAGATCTTCTCTAGCGGAGTTGAGCTTTCATTTGCATATATATCCTTTAAAGTTTCACAAATCTTATGTTAGTAAATTCTCTAATCAAGATTCTCTAAGGATAAGAAGAAAAAGAGCACTAATATAAATTTGGATTTTATGCATTTTTGAAAAAAGGTTGAGTTTTATTTCAATTTTCTTCTTTTTTGCTGTTTTTATTCTGCCTCAACTCGGTCCTTAACAAACTACACAAATTTTGTGATTGTGGGCTAAAAGAGTGGGTAAAGACTTGATTAATGGGGTTTGTTTGAGTGGATCTGTCAACAGACTATAAACTTGGGCTATTTAAGTAGCCAATTAGCTTCATTATTTTACATTACAAGAAAAGAAAACTGAGCTATGTATGTTACTCTATTATTCATTTGTTTTTGGGCAATGTCCATTCCATTTTAGTAAGAGGACTCGTCGTTTGTGCAATGCAAGCTGTCGACTTCTTGAGGACAGTTACTGCTAGCGAGTCAAGACAGTGGAGCGTCTGCGCTAGGCGCCTTGCTGAATTCTCTAGTGCAATGCTCTCACGCAACTGCTCCCTCACAGGCCGGCCATTCTAAACTCATTTAATTTTTCTTGTTTATTGCTTATTTGAATGTTTATGAGTTTTAAATTGTGACATATATAGGTTCATTTTATATCAATCTTTATGCTATATTAAGGGTTGTAAAACACAACAATTTAGAAATTCAGGAAGAATTTGCTATTAGTTAGATTTTTTTTGTATTTAATATCATTGGCTATCCTACTGCAAAATTGTCTCCAATTGTTTGATTATTGAAATCTGGAGCCTTTTGTTTAGACTTTGATTTGCACTGTCATCTTTACGGTCCTGACCAGTTTGATTGTTATTGTAGTTTTTCTTTTCATCCATCTATAGCATCTTGATTTAGGAAATTTATTGGACTTGTTTTCTATACAGTTTATAATTTTTGTCTGAATGCAAAGCACATGAACCTCTGATTGTGATTTATTTTTCTCATTGGAACATAATTTTTTGCCTATTTTAATTTTGACACATGATTTCACTATAAATCTCTCTATTATATCATTATTATCCTGATATATTGTTTACTTATTAATGTAGTTTTGATCTGGAAAATATATATTTGCCTTAATTCCATTTATAGCCCCCTACTAGTTGATTGTCTACATTATCTAGTTCTTTAGTTTTAATACCCATTAAATATAAAATTTAGAAAATATTATTTTTGTTAATATATTAAGTAGATTCATCTTGTAGTTGAAATATTATTCTTTCTAGCTACCTTTATATTACTCTTGTTAAATTGCTGGATTACTAGTCATACTGCATGTTTTTTATCACTTGCAATTATTATTGTTGTTATTACATTGACATTCTCATTATTTGTGATTAAGTAAAAGATCCTCCAAACATTTTATTTTCTACGAATCATAATTTAAAAGCGACAAACTTATAGTTTTAGCTGAACATTTTAAACCTTTTGACAAAATATTATTGGATACAAAACCCATAACCTGCATACATAAGTTTTCCCTCTTAGGAATATGGTTAGGCCCAATCCCTCTAAATGAGTCAAATTTGAGAAGTTCGCCAGGGTTAATTACAAATGGTGGGCTAATTAGATGAGATAATGGCGGAACACCCTTGAACTTTTCCAGCCATTGAACCTGTCACGCCTTCCAACACTTCTACTCTAACAATATCAAGTGGTTGGAGAAAAGAAGTCCAAGAATGGTAAGTCAATATCTGAGCTGATTAGCCTATTGTTTGTAACTAATTTTAATGAACTTCTGAGGTTTGGTTGATTTAGAGTAATTTGGCATAGCCATGTTCCTAAGAGAGAAATTTTGTCCGCATGTTCTGGGTGTTAGTATTTGGAGTGTCCCATATTCATTGGAGAAGTATTCAGGTTCTGGCAGTTTTCTAATATGAATCTGTCCTCATATTCATTGGAGAAGAATTCAGATTTTGGCAGTTTCCTAATACGGATCTGTCTCATGTTTTAATTTAAATACAGATTTTCTATTTCTCTGAAGAGGTGCTGATTTGAGTTCGTGTTGGACTAAGATCATCTTAAATGCCTATATAAATCCCTTGGGGATGGCCTTTCAAAGGTGTGTCAAGAATTCAAGAGAAATTTTGTTTTCTACCATTGAGAGTTGTGAAAGAGATCTCCTTGTAACTCTTATATTTTCTTCTTCATTTTCAATAAAGATTTCTCCTCTCTTCCTCGTGGACGTAGGCACATTATCAAACCATGTTAAATTTTATGTCCCTTGGTTGTGTGGCTATTACTTGCTAGTGGTAAATCTTTTATGCTTTCGTTGTTGAGTCTTCAATTCGGTGTTTCTCTGTTGTCTGATCGGTGATAGATCATCAACAATTGGTATCAGAGCGATGACTAGAAAGACGACCACGACAACTAAGTTCGAGGCGGAGAAATTTGATAGGGAGTCCAACTTCCTATTATGAAAGATGTGAGTAACATCGTTGTTCTTGAAGGAGGGCACACACAAGGTCCTACTTGTATTGAGAAGAAGTCATCGAAGATGAAAAATGATGAGTGGAACGACATCGACTTCCACGCAAAGGCGACGATCATATTGTGCCTATCAGATGAGGTCCTCTACAACGTGATGAATGAGGAGACAACTGCTGGTCTTTGGTGTATGCTGTAGAGCCTGTACACGATGAAGAGTTTGTCGAATAAGCTCTTCATGAAGAAGCGGTTATACAGCCTTCAGATGAAGAAATGTATGTCTATTCTACAACATCTCAATGCTTTTAATAAAATTTTAAGTAACTTGTTAGCTCTAGAGGTTAAGTTAGAAGAAGAAGACAAAGCTCTTTTATTACTCTCTTCTTTTCCATCAAGTTATGACCACTTGGCAACCACTATCGTGTATGGTAAGGAGACCTTAGAGTTAGAAGATGTCAGGCAAATGCTTCAGAATAACGAGCTAATGAAGAAGACAGATCTACGAGGAGGCCTCAGGATTGTTTGTCAAGGGCTAGAGGAGAAGATCAAATAGTAGGGGACCCAAAAGAGATTCAGAGACTTCTAGCAGTTTCTTTTACTACTTTTTCAAGAAATCAGGGCACATCAAGAAAAATTGTATGAAATACAAGGAGATGCTAAAGAGGAAATGCATCAAAAATTTCTGATTGGGCGAGTACCAGTGAAAAGTCAGATCAAGGCGGGGTTGTCGAAGAAGCAATTGAGTATTCATGTGATGTCTTGATGGCTGAGCCAAAAAAGGTAAATACTCAGATGCTTGATTACTTGACTTGGGGTGCACATACCACATGTGCCCAAAAAGAGAGTGGTTCAGTACTTACAAGCCTATGATGGAGGCTATGTCCTGATGAGAAATGACGTCGTATGTAAGACTGTTGGCATCGGCAACATCCGTATGAGGATGTTTGATAGATAGATTCGAACCCTCCCGAACGTTCGACACGTTCTAAATTTAAAGAAGAATTTTCTCTCATTGGGAGCTTTAAAAGCTAGAAGGTATAAGTTTCTGGTGCGGATGGAGGAATCAAAGTTACTATAAGCTCTATGACAATTCTCAAAAGAGAACAGACATTAAACTTGTATAAGTTGACGAAAGCATTATTATTGTTGATGCTTCAGCAGCAACAGAGAAGGAGGATACTACAAGATTTTGGCACACGTGTCTTAGACACATGAGCGAGCGAGGTCTTCAAGTCTTGCACAAAAGGAGTGCTCTACCAGGTATCAAATATTACAAACTTGATCTTTATAAATTTTACATTATGGGTAGGTAACGTAGAGTAGCTTTCTTTACATCTCGGCAAAAGAAAAAGGCTTGCTAGATCCACACATGGATGTGGGGAGCCTTCTTCAGTAGCATCCATTAGAAGTGCTAGGTACTATGTTACTTTCATAAATGATTTTTCAAGAAAAGTTTGGGTATACTTCTTAAAGCAGAAATCAGAAATATTTTCAGAAGTTTAAGGAGTGAAAAACTATAGTGGAAAATCAGACAGGGCGGAAAGTGAAAGCCTTGAGGTCCGACAATGGAGGCGAGTATACCTCCACTGAATTCAAAGACTACTTAGCAAACATGGGCATCAAACACCAGCTAAGTATTTTAAGGCGATCAGAACAAAACAGAGTAGTAGAGTGCATGAATCAGACACTTACAGAACGTGCTCACAGTATCAGATTATATGCTGACATGTTAGAAGGATTTTGGCAGAGGCGGTGAATCATGCGAATTATCTGGTAAACATGTCACCATCAACAGCTATTGATCTTCAGATCTAAGAGCAGATATGACGAGGAGTATCTGTGCACTATTCAACCTTACGGATTTTCAGTTGCCCTTGTATAGTTTGGTTGATAGTTAGAAAAAGAACAAACTGGAGTTCAAGTCTAAAAAGTGTTCTCTATCGGGTTCACCAAAGGAGTCAAGGGTTTCAGACTTTGAGATTCCTAAAAAGGAGCGCCTTAACCAGCAGAGATGTGGTCTTTGATGAAGAATCAATGTTGTGAGAAAAGTCAGAGACGGAGGATAAAGCGTAAGGTGGAGCTTCAGACAGTTCAACAGACACTCAGAAAAAGGGAATTAGTTCTCAGATATCCCTAAAAGGCCTGAAAGGTCAGAAGAGGACTCCTCACATTCAGATGGAGACAACCAGGAGGCTACTCAAGAACAAGCTAAATCGTTGAAGCGGTCAATCAGAGTTATGATGCCACCAACAAGATATGGCTGAGACGATGATCATGTCTCTTTCGCTTTAGTAACAGAAACAAGAGAACCTGACAGTTTCAGAGAAGCGATCGAGGCAAATGACCACGATAAGTGAATTATAGCCAAGGAGTAAGAGATGGAGTCTTTGGATAGAAACTAAATATGAATATTAGTCGATCTTTCAAATGACTCAAAGGCAATAGGTTACAGATAGGTCTTTCGTAAGAAAGACAATGAGCAGTAAGAGGTAAGGTTAGTTGTCAAAGGATATGCTCAAAAGGAGGGCATTGACTACAATGAAATCTTCTCTCATGTAGTCAAGCATACATCTATTCGGATGTTATTGGTGATAGTTGTTTAGTTTGATCTAGAGTTAAAGCAAATGGATGTTAAAACAATGTTTTTACACGGTGAGCTGGAGGAGAAGATATACATAAAATAATCTGAAGGTTATATTTAGGAAGGTAAAGAAAATAAGGTATGTCTTTTAAAGAAGTCCCTCTATGGACTTAAACAGTCTCCCGGGCAGTGGTACGACTGTTCGACTCTTTCATGATCAAGGCCAGATACAACCGATGTGAGTATGATAGTTGTGTTTATTTTAATCAAAGTGATGATCCGACGTTTTTGCTATTATATGCGGATAATATGCTGATTGCTGCGAAAAATAAGACACATGTTCAGAAGCTTAAAACTCAGCTCAAGAAGGAATTTGACATTAAGAATTTAGGAGAAGCCAAGAAGATCTTAGGTATGCAGATCACTCGAGATAGAGGCTCAGACAGACCCTGGCTATCCTAGGAGAACTATGTTCTCAAGGTATTGGAGAGATTCAACATGACAGAAGTAAGACCAATTACCACTTTTGTCACGCCCCGCTTCTCAAAATACACAAAATTGAGTACGTGACAAGAGTCGGCGACGTATTTTCAATTAAAATACGCTAAGCCTCAATGCAGTAAATCAAAACATAAAGTTCACAATTACCACTTTTGTCACGCCCCGCTTCTCAAAATACACAAAATTGAGTACGTGATAAGAGTCGGCGACGTATTTTCAATTAAAATACGCTAAGCCTCAATGCAGTAAATCAAAACATAAAGTTCTCTATCGGGTTCACCAAGGAGTCAAGGGTTTCAGACTTTGAGATTCTAAGAAAAGGAGCGCCTTAACCAGCAGAGATGTGGTCTTTGATGAAGAATCAATGTTGCGAGAAAAGTCAGAGACGGAGGATAAATCGTAAGGTGGAGCTTCAGACAGTTCAACAGACACTCAGAAAAAGGAATTAGTTCTCAGATATCCCTAAAAGGCCTGAAAGGTCAGAAGAGGACTCCTCACATTCAGATGGAGACAACCAGGAGGCTACTCAAGAACAAGCTAAATCGTTGAAGCGGTCAATCAGAGTTATGATGCCACCAACAAGATATGGCTGAGACGATGATCATGTCTCTTTCGCTTTAGTAACAGAAACAAGAGAACCTGACAGTTTCAGAGAAGCGATCGAGGCAAATGACCATGATAAGTGAATTATAGCCAAGGAGTAAGAGATGGAGTCTTTGGATAGAAACTAAATATGAATATTAGTCGATCTTTCAAATGACTCAAAGGCAATAGGTTACAGATAGGTCTTTCGTAAGAAAGACAATGAGCAGTAAGAGGCAAGGTTAGTTGTCAAAGGATATGCTCAAAAGGAGGGCATTGACTACAATGAAATCTTCTCTCATGTAGTCAAGCATACATCTATTCGGATGTTATTGGTGATAGTTGTTTAGTTTGATCTAGAGTTAAAGCAAATGGATGTTAAAACAATGTTTTTACACGGTGAGCTGGAGGAGAAGATATACATAAAATAATCTGAAGGTTATATTTAGGAAGGTAAAGAAAATAAGGTATGTCTTTTAAAGAAGTCCCTCTATGGACTTAAACAGTCTCCCGGGCAGTGGTACGACTGTTCGACTCTTTCATGATCAAGGCCAGATACAACCGATGTGAGTATGATAGTTGTGTTTATTTTAATCAAAGTGATGATCCGACGTTTTTGCTATTATATGCGGATAATATGCTGATTGCTGCGAAAAATAAGACACATGTTCAGAAGCTTAAAACTCAGCTCAAGAAGGAATTTGACATTAAGAATTTAGGAGAAGCCAAGAAAATCTTAGGTATGCAGATCACTCGAGATAGAGGCTCAGACAGACCCTGGCTATCCTAGGAGAACTATGTTCTCAAGGTATTGGAGAGATTCAACATGACAGAAGTAAGACCAATTACCACTTTTGTCACGCCCCGCTTCTCAAAATACACAAAATTGAGTACGTGATAAGAGTCGGCGACGTATTTTCAATTAAAATACGCTAAGCCTCAATGCAGTAAATCAAAACATAAAGTTCACAATTTATTCCAGCATTCAAAGCAAGTACAATAATGTCTCGAAGGTTCACTTATCAAAAACATAACAAGAATAAAAGCAAAAATACTAAAAGTCCTCACGAACTGAACTGCGGATGGTCTACTGAAGATCTGCAACGCGCTCAAAGTACTCCTGATCCTGCAATGTGCTCAGATCTGGATCTGAGCATAGCAAACTCAGGGTCGTCAATAAGCGACCTAGTGAGTGGTAAAATAAAAAGGGAAGATGCACATGCATGTAATGTAAAAGCATATGAAAAGAAAATATACATGATAAGAGTGAACAACATGCCAACAAGAAATAAATAATAGCTAAACAAGTCAGTGATATAATCAAAGTACCTCAGGTCATGAATATAATCAATGTCTATAATAACATGCAAGTCAGAATGTCAAGTTCAGTTTATAGTATCAATAGAAGAATTCAGTTTTCATTATTAATTATGTCAGCGAACACCAATTGCCACATGTAACAGACGCATCCCATACTACACCTATTACACGTGCCAATCGAGGTCCTCACTTATTGAAACTGATCGGTTGGAGACATTGTCTGTGTTTTAGGTGGGTCCCGTGCATACCCGGGACCACGGCCCAGACTCCTGGCGCTGAACCAGGACCTACCGCAAGGTAGTCAGGAACATGTAAACAGGAACAGGTACATGTATAACATGTATAACATGAACAGGAAACATGACGGGGTGCCAGTCACCCCACGGGAACCCTGCAGTGGAACCCTCTTTTGGCTGCGCAACCTAAATCCTAGGTCCACCCAAAATACAGACGCTGTCTCCTCCATCAATCTCCCCAATCCCAGTGTAAGTTATTTAATTTAGTTGTCAGGATTATTAATGTACATGTTACCTAAATCTACTGGGATAACTCGGTAATGGTGATAGTAACAACATAGCAGTGAAATCGTGATACATGTATAACAGGATATGTATGTCGGTGAACATGATAAACAGGATGAGATTGTTACCGTCTAATAATGTTTTTCCCAGTAGTTGGATAACATGAACATGATGGTCATAAATGTCATTCAGGTGTGTCATAGTAGTAAAGTCCTAACCGGTGTCATGTAGTGATCAAGGAGGTCCATTGTCAATAACAAATGTGCTTAATTGCATACATGAATACATAAACATGCTACAAATAATACATGCAGGTAATTCATGAAATTATAAAATTTCTAAGTACTAGCACATTAGTTTAAATAACATAAGTAGATAAGTAGATAAAATCCTTCCTCACAAGACTTCTTGTGAGCTGAAGGAGGAAAAAGCACTCACCTGCGGTAGATCTCAATCCAAAGCACTGCAAAATCCTAGAATCCCGGAAAATCTACACAATTTATTTCAATAGAAATTGTTAGGATCTTTAATTTATTTAATCCTTATTAATTAACTTAAGGTTGGGAGTATGATCCTATGAATTACATGAACTTAATAGGTTTACTTTATCAAATTTTAAATTCTCTATTATTGGGTTTTCAAAACTTTTTAACATTAATTTTCTTAACGGGTTCGAATTTATCGTTTTACAAAACTGACTTTAAAGAGGGTAATTTGATTTAATTTTTGTTGCTATTCTTCTGAAAATTTTATCATGAAAAGTAGAGACAGTGCAGACTGTTATTTATATTTTTCTCTATTTTTCTGACATTTTTAACTAATTATTTTAATTATTTTTCTGCAGGTTTACAAGTCTGGAATTTACTGTTGGGTCGGGTTTTGTTGTACGGGTGTGGATTCAGAAGAGTACAGCCCATGCAAAAGCTGGGCTGGAAGCAACAATGGGCCTTTGCAATATTATTTTTATTATTATTTTTTTTTATACAGCAGCCCAGGCCCCTCAGGCCCAGGCCCGGACTACTCTCAGGCCGGATCAGACCAGGCCCAGGCTTGGTCCAGAATTTTTTTTTTTTTTTATTAACAGGGCCTTTGGTCCCTGGCTATAGCAACCCAACCCGGGCCTGCCAGGCCCGGGCTAGGCCAGGCCTGGCCATCCTGGCCAGGCCGGCCAGGCCCTGCACAGCAGGGCACAGCCCTGCTGTGCAGTGAGCAACGCCTGCTCTCGGCTTGGCCGAGAGCGGGTGCATATATTTTTTTTTCGTTTGTTTTTTTTTCTTTCTAAATTCTAAATTGTAGAAACTTTTTTTTAAAAAAAGGGTGTGTAAAATTTAGATATTTATTTTAATTAGATTTAGAATTAATTTTCAAGGATTGAAAGATTAACCATGTGTCTAATTTTAGATCCTTGGAATTTTGTTCTAAAAATTCTCTTTTTTTTTGTTTTTCTAAAATATTTCTATTAGAGAATCATATATTATTTTTATATAAGTTTTATTTAGATCAAGGTAAAGTTTTTGATGATGAAGGAATTCTTAAAAAGGGGTAGATCTATGCATGGTACTCCAATTTAATTATAATTTTTAACTCATACAAATTTTAACCTATTTATTATTATTGGTTGGGTTTTTAGTTTCATAAAAAGATTATGGCATGTTATCAAAAATTCATATTCATATAAATTAATTTAAAATTAGGGGAGATCTAAGTTTCGAACAAAGTAGAATCTTAATCATGCTATTTTAACTAAATATTTGAATTCATTAAAAAAATCAAATTTTTTACTTACTTGTTCTCCTTGCTTTCTCCTTAACCCTTGTATCTCGAAATCCCTCTTCGTTCACGATCAGTTTGAGGAGAAATATGAAGGTGGAGAGA
Organism: Agave tequilana; assembly: GCA_038442645.1. Classification (NCBI taxonomy): domain Eukaryota; kingdom Viridiplantae; phylum Streptophyta; class Magnoliopsida; order Asparagales; family Asparagaceae; genus Agave; species Agave tequilana. The sequence goes on from JAVJIF010022765.1 coordinate 45,174, forward strand.
GTTGTACTAGGGTTTTTCTTGAGGTAGAAGATGAGGGAGATGTTTAGGTTTTATATAGGCTATAAAAAATTTTTTAGGAACCTGGATTCTAATTAGGCTAGATTAGCAATTTAGATAAGAATGAAAGTTGTAGAAAAATCTCAAAAGATTTGATTTAGATTTGAAATTATAGATTGAATAGTTTATTAGATTCAAATTTAATTTCGAATGCTCTTAGATTACACGCCAAAGTGGCAGGATGGTTAACTCTCTTCTCTCCCTTATTGGGGACCTGAGTTCAATCCCCAATGCTAGCATATAAGTTATCCCCCTTTTTTTTAATATATTATTTTATTATTATTATTATTATTTTATTTTATTTTGTATAAAAAAACAAGAGTATTACATTCTACCCACCTAATAAGAAAATTTCGTCCTCGAAATTTAAATTCAGGCGGGGAAAGAAATATACCTAATCATCACGGAAAAGGGGGATAGCCATCGCGGATGACATCTTCCCGCTCCCATGTTGCTTCTCCTGGAGGTCGATTTCCCCAAGATACTAGAACAAGTGGAATTGTCTGCTTCTTCAATTCCTTGGTAGTCCGATCTAGGATAACCGTAGGCCTCTCAGTGTAGGATAGGTCTGGTCTAAGTTCCAACTCAGAATGATCCACCACATGACTGTCATCTCGGATATACCTCCTCAGCTGAGAAACATGGAAGACATCATGCACGCCATCTAAAGATGGGGGCAATGCTAACCTATAAGCCACCGCTCCCACTCGCTCCAAAATCTCAAAAGGTCCTATAAACCTGGGACTCAGCTTCCCTCTGCTGCCGAACCTGATTACTCCCCTCGTTGGTGATATCTTTAAGAATACTTTATCTCCAATCTCAAACTCCAGTGGCCTTCTGTCCAGATCTGCCCATTTCTTCTGTCTATCCTGAGCTGTCTTGAGGCGTTCTCTGATAATCTTAACTTTCTCCACTGTCTGAGTTATAATCTCCGGTCCCAGTAGCCGCCTATCACCAATGTCGTCCCAACACAAAGGAGATCTGCATTTCCTTCCATACAAAGCTTCAAAAGGCGCCATCTTAATACTAGCCTGGTAGCTGTTGTTATAAGCAAACTCCGCCAAGTGTAAATGATCCTCCTAAGATCCCTTGAAATCTAGCATGCATGCCCTCAACATGTCTTCGAGTATCTGAATCGTCCGCTCTGATTGTCCATCAGTCTGCGGATGATATGCAGTGCTGAACTTCAAGCGGGTCCCCAAACTTTCCTGAAGACTCCTCCAAAAGTGGGACAGGAATCTAGTGTCTCTGTCAGATACTATGCTAACTGGCACACCATGAAGTCTCACTACCTCCTGCATGTACTTCTCCGCTAACAACTCGGTAGACTGACCCAGTCTGAAAGGAATGAAGTGTGCTAATTTCGTGAGACGATCTACTATAACCCATACTGCATTATTTCCCTTCTGGCTGCGAGGTAAGGCAGTGACGAAGTCCATAGTAATATGCTCCCACTTCCATTCCGGAATCGGTAGAGGTTGAAGTAGTCCAGCTGTCCTCTGATGTTCAGCCTTCACTTGTTGACACACCAAACACTTCGCCACATACCGAGCAATCTCCCTTTTCATTACATGCCACAAGAACTGCTGCTTCAGGTCTTGGTACATCTTCGTCCCCCCTGGATGTATGGAATAAGCCGAGCTATGGGCTTCAGCTAACACTTCTTGCCGAATCTCTCCCTTCGGCACACAAATTCTGTTGCCGAAACGGAGCGTTCCATCCACATAGATCTGCATATCTGACCTCAATCCAGCTTTCACTTGCTCCCTGAATTCTTGCAACTTGGGTCTCTGTCCTGTGCTCCCCTGATCTTCTCTAATAAGGTTGGTTGAATCTGTATAACCATCAATTTCCCAGGAGATATTGCTCTTCGTATCACCATCAGGTCCATCCGTCTCATCTCCTCGAATAATTCCTTCTGTTGAGTGATCTGCATTGCCATAGAAGCTTCGGGCTTTCTGCTCAAGGCATCAGGTACTACATTGATCTTTCCAGGGTGATACTGTAGATCAATATCGTAATCTGCCATCAACTTTAACCATCTCCTTTGCCTCATGTTTAGTTCCTTTTGAGTGAAGATATACTTCAAACTCTTGTGATCAGTGTATATCAACACTTGATCTCCCAACATATAGTGCCTCCAAATCTTTAAGGCAAAAATGACTGCTGCAAGTTCTAGATCATGTGTAGGATAATTCTTCTCATGACGCTTAAGCTGTCTGGACGCATAAGCTATCACATGACCATGCTGCATTAGCACACACCCCAAACCTCGCCCTGACGCGTCACTATATATGACCATACCTCCAGTCCCGTCAGGCATCTTCAAGACTGGGGCCGTGATCAATCTGTTCTTCAACTCTTCAAAAGCAGCAGCACACTCCGCAGTCCATACATACTTCACTCCCTTCTGAGTAAGCTTGGTTAGAGGCCCTGCAATCTTTGAGAAATCCTGCACAAACCTACGATAATATCCAGCCAGTCCTAGAAAACTTCTGATTTCTGTCGCTGACTTCGGGACGGGCCAATCCTTCACTGACTGAACCTTACCGGGATCCACCGTGATGCCTTCACCTGAAATAATATGACCTAGAAAAGCCACACTCTTTAGCCAGAACTCACATTTGCTCAGTTTGGCGTAAAGCTTTTCCTGTCGAAGGGTCTGCAACACAATCCTCAAGTGCTCTGCATGTTCTTCTTCATCCTTAGAATAAATCAAGATATCATCTATGAATATTACTACAAATTTATCCAGAAATGAAGAGAATACCCGATTCATCAAGTCCATAAAAATTGCTGGGGCATTGGTCACTCCAAATGGCATAACTAGGAACTCGTAATGACCATAACGAGTCCTAAAAGCCGTTTTCGGAATGTCTTCCTTCTTCACCTTCAGTTGATGATATCCAGAACGAAGGTCCAACTTCGAGAACACCTTAGCTCCACAAAGTTGATCGAATAGGTCATCAATCCTGGGCAAAGGATATTTGTTCTTGATGGTGACCTTGTTCAATTCGCGATAGTCAATGCACATCCTCCTGCTGCCATCCTTCTTCTTCACCAACAACACCGGAGCTCCCCACGGTGAAACACTAGGTCTGATAAATCCTTTATCTGAGTACTCTTGTAACTGCTTCTTCAGCTCTGCAAGCTCCACGGGCGCCATCCGATACGGTGCCTTAGAGATTGGGGCCGTACCGGGAATGACATCTATGGAAAACTCCAGGACTCGGTCTGGCGGCAATCCGGGTAGGTCTTCTGGGAATACATCTAAAAATTCTTCCACCACTGGCTTCGGCATCTCCTCGGCTTCTGTGATGACGCAATCTCCTTGATGCTTCTGTCTGGATGCCTTAGATTCTCCAACAAACTGAAACTCTGGTTGATGCGGAATTCGGAATATTACACTCTTATTCCGACAATCAATTACAGCATGATACTTGCTAAGCCATGTTGCCCAAGATCACATTGTATCCCCCAGTGTTTATCATAAACATGTCTGCACTAAACTCCCTTCCACAAATCACTACAGAACAAGATTTGCATAATCTACTAGTAGTTATGATCCCATTTCCCGTACTAATCTCCCATGGAGTATCCATTTCATAACAGGGTATAGAATGCTTTGTTACGAAACTAGTAGATATATAGCAATGTGAAGCACCAGAATCAAATAATGATATGACTGGAACTGAATAAACCAGAATGGTACCTGCCACCACCTCCTCTGATGCCTCTGCCTCTTCTGCAGTCAAATTGAAAGCCTGGCCTCTCCCACGACCTGCTCCTGCCCTCCTTTGGGACTGTCTGTACATCTGTCGTGGCGGAGGCAAGGGAACTCCTCTACCTGCAGGTGCTGGATTCCTTTTGGCCGCTTCTGATGCTGGAGCAACGGGCACGATACTCCTTTGATCTTTGAACGGACAGTTCATTAGTTGATGATCTCTAGCTCCACAAGCCAAGCATAGTATGTTCGCCCTTCTACACTCCCCTCGATGATGCCCCGGTAGCTGACAAAATCCGCATACAATTGTCCGCGGAGAAGAAGTAAACTGTTGCTTGTTATGTGGAGCTCCGCCGAATCTGGATGTAGGTCTCTTAATCACCTGGTCAAAGGGACGCTTCAGCGGCCTTGCCTGCACCTTGCTCTTATTCTCCTTCTCTACCACCTGCTCCAAGCTACGGGCAGCACTGAGAACCTGAGAGTAAGTCCTCAACGGCTGTGTGACCAAGAACTTCTGAATATCCAACCTCAGACCTTGCTGGAAGCGGTTAGCCCGATCTTCCTCCTCTGCCACCATGTATGGAGTGAACCGGCTCAACCTTAAGAATTCCGCAGCGTACTCATCAATGCTTCGACTCCCCTGTTGCAGGTTGATGAACTGTTGTTCCATTTCCCTTCTAGCTGTCTTGGAAAGAACCTCTCATAAAAGCTGTCCATGAATTGCTCCCAAGCGATTGGTGGTTCCAACCGCTCTTCCTCTGCAAGCCACCATGTCCGGGCCACATCTGTCAGCTGAACTTTGACTACCTCGACTTGCTCGTTCTTGGGAACACGAGCTGCAGTTAAGAGGTTGGTCATATCAACTAACCACTGTTCCGCATCCAACGGCTTCTCAGTTCCAGCAAAGGTGGCCGGCTGCAACCTTCTGAAGTCGGAAATATTGCCGGGCTTTGGTTCCCGAGGTGCCGTTGACCTCTCTATGGCCGCTGTGGCTGTCTGTTGAGCTACCAACAATCCATCTCGAAGGAGTGCTGTCTGTTCCTGTTGAGACTCCATCATGCCACGGAGCACTCCCATCAAATCAGTGGCCTCATTACGAGCAGCAATACGGGAGGAGGGAGGTCGTTGGGCCATTGCTCTGGAACAAAAATCAAAACAAAATTTAGGAAAAATATATAGATATGCTTCCAATACACCATAAACATTATTGTACTTGTAACTGGAGGGTATGATTTTTAACATTGTTGGTAAGAGCTTGGCTATTAACTTAATTATACACCCTAAATATACCTGGGAAACCCTAAATATAACCTGGCTCTGATACCAAGAAAACCCTGTCACGCCCCGCTTCTCAAAATACACAAAATTGAGTACGTGACAAGAGTCGGCGACGTATTTTCAATTAAAATACGCTAAGCCTCAATGCAGTAAATCAAAACATAAAGTTCACAATTTATTCCAGCATTCAAAAGCAAGTACAATAATGTCTCGAAGGTTCACTTATCAAAAGCATAACAAGAATAAAAGCAAAAATACTAAAAGTCCTCACGAACTGAACTGCGGATGGTCTACTGAAGATCTGCAACGCGCTCAAAGTACTCCTGATCCTGCAATGTGCTCAGATCTGGATCTGAGCATAGCAAACTCAGGGTCGTCAATAAGCGACCTAGTGAGTGGTAAAATAAAAAGGGGAAGATGCACATGCATGTAATGTAAAAGCATATGAAAAGAAAATATACATGATAAGAGTGAACAACATGCCAACAAGAAATAAATAATAGCTAAACAAGTCAGTGATATAATCAAAGGTACCTCAGGTCATGAATATAATCAATGTCTATAATAACATGCAAGTCAGAATGTCAAGTTCAGTTTATAGTATCAATAGAAGAATTCAGTTTTCATTATTAATTATGTCAGCGAACACCAATTGCCACATGTAATAGACGCATCCCATACTACACCTATTACACGTGCCAATCGAGGTCCTCACTTATTGAAACTGATCGGTTGGAGACATTGTCTGTGTTTTAGGTGGGTCCCGTGCATACCCGGGACCACGGCCCTGACTCCTGGCGCTGAACCAGGACCTACCGCAAGGTAGTCAGGAACATGTAAACAGGAACAGGTACATGTATAACATGTATAACATGAACAGGAAACATGACGGGGTGCCAGTCACCCCACGGGAACCCTGCAGTGGAACCCTCTTTCGGCTGCGCAACCTAAATCCTAGGTCCACCCAAAATACAGACGCTGTCTCCTCCATCAATCTCCCCAATCTCAGTGTAAGTTATTTAATTTAGTTGTCAGGATTATTAATGTACATGTTACCTAAATCTACTGGGATAACTCGGTAATGGTGATAGTAACAACATAGCAGTGAAATCGTGATACATGTATAACAGGATATGTATGTCGGTGAACATGATAAACAGGATGAGATTGTTACCGTCTAATAATGTTTTTCCCAGTAGTTGGATAACATGAACATGATGGTCATAAATGTCATTCAGGTGTGTCATAGTAGTAAAGTCCTAACCGGTGTCATGTAGTGATCAAGGAGGTCCATTGTCAATAACAAATGTGCTTAATTGCATACATGAATACATAAACATGCTACAAATAATACATGCAGGTAATTCATGAAATTATAAAATTTCTAAGTACTAGCACATTAGTTTAAATAACATAAGTAGATAAGTAGATAAAATCCTTCCTCACAAGACTTCTTGTGAGCTGAAGGAGGAAAAAGCACTCACCTGCGGTAGATCTCAATCCAAAGCACTGCAAAATCCTAGAATCCCGGAAAATCTACACAATTTATTTCAATAGAAATTGTTAGGATCTTTAATTTATTTAATCCTTATTAATTAACTTAAGGTTGGGAGTATGATCCTATGAATTACATGAACTTAATAGGTTTACTTTATCAAATTTTTAAATTCTCTATTATTGGGTTTTCAAAACTTTTTAACATTAATTTTCTTAACGGGTTCGAATTTATCGTTTTACAAAACTGACTTTAAAGAGGGTAATTTGATTTAATTTTTGTTGCTATTCTTCTGAAAATTTTATCATGAAAAGTAGAGACAGTGCAGACTGTTATTTATATTTTTCTCTATTTTTCTGACATTTTTAACTAATTATTTTAATTATTTTTCTGCAGGTTTACAAGTCTGGAATTTACTGTTGGGTCGGGTTTTGTTGTACGGGTGTGGATCCAGAAGAGTACAGCCCATGCAAAAGCTGGGCTGGAAGCAACAATGGGCCTTTGCAATATTATTTTTTTTATACAGCAGCCCAGGCCCCTCAGGCCCAGGCCCGGACTACTCTCAGGCCGGATCAGGCCAGGCCCAGGCCTGGTCCAGAATATTTTTTTTTTAATTTTTTTATTAACAGGGCCTTTGGGCCCTGGCTATAGCAACCCAACCCGGGCCTGCCAGGCCGGGCTAGGCCAGGCCTGGCCATCCTGGCCAGGCCGGCCAGGCCCTGCACAGCAGGGCACAGCCCTGCTGTGCAGTGAGCAACGCCTGCTCTCGGCTTGGCCGAGAGCAGGTGCATATATTTTTTTTCGTTTTGTTTTTTTTTCTAAATTCTAAATTGTAGAAACTTTTTTTTAAAAAAAAAGGGTGTGTAAAATTTAGATATTTATTTTAATTAGATTTAGAATTAATTTTCAGGGATTGAAAGATTAACCATGTGTCTAATTTTAGATCCTTGGAATTTTGTTCTAAAAATTCTCTTTTTTTTTGTTTTTCTAAAATATTTCTATTAGAGAATCATATATTATTTTTATATAAGTTTTATTTAGATCAAGGTAAAGTTTTTGATGATGAAGAAATTCTTAAAAAGGGTAGATCTATGCATGGTACTCCAATTTAATTATAATTTTTAACTCATACAAATTTTAACCTATTTATTATTATTGGTTGGGTTTTTAGTTTCATAAAAAGATTATGGCATGTTATCAAAAATTCATATTCATATAAATTAATTTAAAATTAGGGGAGATCTAAGTTTCGAACAAAGTAGAATCTTAATCATGCTATTTTAACTAAATATTTGAATTCATTAAAAAAATCAAATTTTTTACTTGTTCTCCTTGCTTTCTCCTTAACCCTTGTATCTCGAAATCCCTCTTCGTTCACGATCAGTTTGAGGAGAAATATGAAGGTGGAGAGAGTTGTACTAGGGTTTTTCTTGATGTAGAAGATGAGGGAGATGTTTAGGTTTTATATAGGCTATAAGAAATTTTTTAGGAACCTGGATTCTAATTAGGCTAGATTAGCAATTTAGATAAGAATGGAAAGTTGTAGAAAAATCTCAAAAAGATTTGATTTAGACTTGAAATATAGATTGAATAGTTTATTAGATTCAAATTTAATTTCGAATGCTCTTAGATTACACGCCAAAGTGGCAGGATGGTTAACTCTCTTCTCTCCCTTATTGGGGACCTGAGTTCAATCCCCAATGCTAGCATATAAGTTATCCCCCTTTTTTTTAATATATTATTTTATTATTATTATTATTATTTTATTTTATTTTGTATAAAAAAACAAGTAGTTCCACAATCACCGAAAGAGGAGGAAGAGATGTCTCGAGTACTATATGCTAGGGCGGTGGGATCACTTATGTATGTTATGGTCTGCACTAGGCCTGACTTAGCCTATGCAGTTAGTACAGTAAGTCAGTTCATATCAAATTCAGGAAAGCAACATTAGGAGGCAGTGAAGTGAGTATTACGATATCTGCGAGGGACTGCGAGACTAGACTTGGTGTTTCAGAGATTGAAAATGAGGAAGCTTAGGTTACTATAAGGCTATGTTGATGCAAATTATGCAGGTTGATCAGAGAAGATCTACGACGGGTTATGTGTTCACAGTAATTGAGTGCGTCATTAGTGGAAGACAGAGCTGCAAGATACAATTGCTCTTTTAACGACAGAGGCTGAGTACATGGCTGCAGTTGAAACGTCAATGAAAGCTTTGTGGCTGAGAGGATTGGTTGGGATACTTAATATCATATATGATTTAGTTCGGATTCATTGCGACAGTCAGAGTGCGATTCATCTCGCTAAGGATCACATGTATCACAAGCGGACGAAGCACATTGATGTGAGGTATCACAAGTTACGTTAGTGGGTCGTGGATGATAAGGTGATCGATTCGATAAAGATCAGCACGAAGAAGAATCCAGCAGATATAATGACGAAGACTATCATGGTGGAGAAGTTCAGAGCATCTCTGAACTTCAGGCCTGTTTGTTTCGCCACAAAATGCCGCAAATCGTAAGTCATAAAACTTCTTTTTCATTTTCCGTTATTTGTTTCGTTGAAAAATAAGTTGTAAAATGCAACTCTAATTTTCTCATTTGCAGTTGCTACAGTTAAATTTGTGGTCATGTAAATCTTACTTTTATACTCACATTTTTCACTTACAGTTGCTACGGTTAATTTTGTGGCCATGTGAATCCCACTTGTATTACACTTATAGTTCAAAACAGTTACTTGACAATCAATATATAATTTAATATTATTAAATATTTAATATTTTTGATAGCGTTCAATTTTTATTTAATTATTTTATATTTTAATCTTTAATTTTTTATTATTTTTAATATTGTTTTAATATTTAATATTTTTACTATTTTAATTTAATATTATTTTTTAATACTTTATTATTTTATTAATATTTATATCAATTTTTATTATTTTATTTAGAGTTAATATTTTATTAATATAACAATATTATATTTAATATAAAATTACTATATATTTAATTATTTTTTAATATAAATAATTACTTTATTAATATTATAATATACTTTATTATTATATTAATATTTTATTATGTTAATATTGTAATAATAATTCATTATAATAATAATTTATTATTAAATTATAATTATATTTTACTTTGCTAATAATATTACAATAATATTATAATAAAATTTAATATTATAATAATATTCAAGTATTTTTAATATAATATATTATAACTATATTTTATTATTTTCTTAAGATTTTTAATATTTATGTTTTATTAGTAATCTTAAAATTTTATTAATGTTCTTTAGATTTTTTTGATAAATTTTATATTATTTATTTAGTTAATATTTTAGTAATATTTTACTAGTTATACTAATATTTTATTAATATTATTGTTATAAATAAAATATTAAATTATTAATATTTTATCTTAAATTTATTAATACAATTTAATTTGCAATAGTAGTTTTAATTTAATAGTATTTATAATATTTAAATCACTGCTATAGTTAATTTTGTGGTCTTTTTCACTTGCACTTTTACATTACCAATCAAACACCGTAAAATACAATATACTTTCTATTTACACTTTTTTTTTACCAACCAAACACCGTAAAATACAATATACTTTCTCATTTATACTTTCACTTTATCAACCAAACACCATAAAACACAATATATTTTCTCTGTTACAGTTCACATTTTTCATTCTCATTTACGACTTACGACTTGCGACGTTTTGCGGCGAAACAAACAGGCCCTTCATCAAGTTTCTCCAAAAGTAAACTGGCGAACGTGCTCTTGAGAGGGAGCCATGTGACGTCACAAAAAGGGGGAGAAAGGAAGGTGAATGAAGCAGTGGCCAATTTCATGCAGGAACTCAATGAACATGAGTCAAGAGGGAGATTGTTAGTATTTGAAGTGCCTCATATTCATTGAAAAAGAATTCAGGTTTTGACAGCTTTTTAATATGGATATGTCTCCTATTTTGATTTAGATACGGGTTTTCTATTTCTCTGAAGAAGAGCTGATTTGAGTTTATGTTGGACTAGGATCATCCTATGTGCTTATATAAACTCTTTGAGATGACCTTTCAAAGGTGTGTAAAGAATTCAAGAGAAATTCTATTTTCCATCATTGAAAGTTGTGAGATAGAGAGAGATCTCATTGTAACTCTTGTATTTTTTCTCTACTTTGAATAATGATTTCTCCCTCTCACCGTGGACGTATGCACATTACCGAATCACGTTAAATCTTGTGTTCCTTGGTTGTGTGGTGATTGCTTGCTAGTGATAGATTTTCTATGTTTCTGTTTTCATTGCCGAGTTTTCAACTTAGTGTTTCTCTGCTATTTGATCGGTGATAGATCATCAACACTAGGTTCTTTATTCAATAACATTTTGTTAAAAAGTGTGAAATGTTTATATAAAGGTATAAGTTTGTCGCTTTAAATTATGGTACACAAAAACTAAAATTTGTGGAGATCTTGCTTAATCACAGAACATGTCAATGTCAATGTAATAACAACAATAATTAATTCCAAGTGAAAATAATGTAACAATTTAGCAACAATAATATAAAGTATATTAGAAAGAATAATATTTCTACTGCAAGATGATTATAATTAATATATTAACAAGATAAAAATTTTCTAAATTATATGCGTAATGAGTATTAAAAACTAAAGAAATAGGTAATGTCGACAATGGGGCTATATATTGAATGAGAAAAATATGTTTCTCAGATCAGAACTATGTTTACAAATAAATAATTGATCAGGATAATAATGATAATTTAGGGAGGAATTGAAATCTTGTGCCAAAACTAAAAAATAGGGGGAAAAAATGAATGTTCCAATGAGAAAGATAAATCACATTGAGTTCATGTGATTTGAATACGGATAAAAAATTACAAGTCGTAAACAATCACTCCAAGCAATTGCCTAGATCAAGATGCTATAGATGAATGGAAAGGAAAACTACATATAACAATGAAACCGATCAAGAGTATCAAGATGACAATACGAATGAAAGTCGAGAGTAACAAGATGACAGTACAAATCAAAGTCCAAACCAAGATTTTAGGTTTCAATAATCAAGAAAGTGAAAGCAAATTTGCAGTACAATAATATCAAATACAACAAATCAATCAATAGAAAATTCTTCCTAATTATCTAGATTGTTGGATTTTTAAAACCCTTTATATGGAACAAGGATTGACATAAAAGTAGAGTTATATGTCACAATTTAAAACTCATAAACATGCAAATAAGCTATAAAATAGAAAAATAAAATGAGGTTAGAGTGAACGACCTGCGATGGAGCGATAGCATGAGAGCGTAGCACTAGAAAACTCCGGAAAATGTCTCATGGAAGTAAACACCACCATTCTGACTTGCTAAGCTAGTTGTCCCCTGAGAAGTTGGCGACTTGTGTTGCACGAAATGACAAGTTGTCTTACTTGAACAAAAAGGAGGTTGTCAGTAATGCATAAAAAAATGAAATACAAGAAATAAAGAGGGTAGCATGAGAGAGGAAAAAGCTTGTTTTCCTTTTCTTTTTGTGTAAAACAATAAATCTAAAGAACTGCTTAAATAGCCTAGATCCTCTCAACCAGCCCCACTAATCAAACCTTGACCCACTGTTTGCCCACGATCACAAAGATTGTGGAGCGCATTAAGGACCAAGTCAAGACAAAATAAAAGTATTAAAAAGGAAAAAAAAGAAATAAAACTCGACATTTTTCTAAAGTGCATAAAATCCAATAATTTCCCTATTAAATTAATCTAATGATGAACGTCAAAGGATGAGAAGAAAAAGTTTATTAATATAATTTGACCAACAGTTTCCATCGAGGAAAGCACAGGAACAACATGATTCACCATTCCATCCTCTTGCGAGCAAAATTTCTGTAGTGAGCAGTTCGTTTAACAGAAATAAGCCATATGAAATTCCTGATCTTTATTGATGCAAGATTGTCCAAATGAAATTATTGAAGAAAACTTAACACATCTCTCGTTAGAAATTCTGTGAAATCTTCCATTTATAAGACATAGCTCAATAAATTGTATAGTTGGGTTGAATTGTAAGCCACCAGATAAACCTCTCAAGGCAAAAATAGAATTTGACTTGTCATTGTTGTCACGTTGTCAATAATTTCGCCATGATAGTCTTGGGGTTTGCTCTGATTTGGCTCTTTTGCTTTTACGTATCCCTACGGATGAAGCAAAGAATATCGTCTTCTGCGATAACTATAGACATTATATGATCTACAGAATTTTGGAGTCCTTCCCTGATTAGCCTTCCCCACTATAAGATGGCCCATGTGATTTTTGGAAAACCCCTCTCTTGCACTTGGGCGAAAAATTTAACAAGCTAACTGTCCATGTATAAACTAAATTCAAAACTTTGAAAGTAGATTTAGCACATATATGTGAAGATAGAGTGTATCTGGTTAGATTCAAAATTTGCTCACCCCCCCTCCCCCCCCCCACACACACACCACCCACCTTTCTTATATTGATCCCTCAAATTTATGCTCAATTTCATAATAATCCTTCAAATCTTGATATTTTGTATGAGTGACTCAAATCATTTAAGTTACATCAAATTATTTATATTCACTAGCTCTAAGTGAGAATGACGTAAGAAACAAGCCATCCTCCAAATCAACCAATTGCATTGATAGTCTTCCTATATCCAACTCTATGTAAATAGCTATATTCCACTCCCCAGCCCACCTACCCACCCGCGTGCGTGCACACACACACACAACGCCAAAATCCTACCCAGTTTATCCTCTTAAATTTCACCATCTTTTCACCTTTTTGAGAAGAAAATAAAAAAGATAATTGTTGCAAGTGGTTAATGGAGAGGAAAAATGGCCCATCATCATTTTCAATAATAAGTAATGGGATATTCTAGTTATCGGTAGTTTATCAAATTGGAGCAGCTAATTTCATGTAGCTTAGCTTAAGGGACTAATATGAAAATATGAAGATTTGAGACACTAATATGAAAATAGGCTTAATTTGAGGGACTAATATAAAAAAGCAACAACAACAACAACTAAGACATTTATCCCAAGTATTTGGGGTAGGCTACATGAACCAAAGAGAATTACGCCGGATCGGGCACATGGATCAGCTTTCTCCACTTATTCCTATTGAGCAATATGCCTTCACTAAGACCTTTAGTCTCTGTATCTTGTCGTATTACCTCCATCCATGTTTTCTTCGGTCTCCCCTGTGCTCTTTTAACTTGCCCTAAATTGATACGCTCTACTCGCCAGATTAGCACATCTGTAGGTCTACGTCGCATATGACGAAACCATCATAGGCGGTTTTCTCTCATCTTCTCTTCTACAGAGGCTACACCTATCTTAGTACGAATATCCTCATTTCTCACCTTATCTCTCCGCGTGTTACCACACATCCAAAAAAGTACTAAGCTTTAATTTTAATCTCATTGATTAGACCATTTCCAATTTTCACTTCTTAATTGTACTTTACCTCTTGAAAATATAGGTAGTTGGATCTGTAAACCCCCATACAAATCCCTTCAATGCGAAAATAGATAGGATTTGACTATAATCAGTGCCACTGGATGCTCTGTCAACTTTGTGGTAAGTGATTTTAGAGATTTGCATTTTGGCATTTTGGCTTATATATTGTACCTCAAAGATGCAATTCCCTGCCTGCAAACATTATCTTCTACATCATCATCTGGAGTCTGATTTTTTGAGTAAATTTATCTAGATTCGCTCACATACATATAGGAAATTCTGAAGTGCTGAGAGCTTTGTCCAGATTGAGTGTGCCAATAAGGAGGCCTCTAAACTTTATGGAAACCACCCGTTTTTATGCTGCCTTGGTTGGAATTTGGCATCAATCCAGAGGGCGGTTGTTAGGTTGACAATCCTAGTTGTTGTCATTTTCTTTAACCTGTGGAGCCTTCTCAATTTATTATAGTGTGGGGAGCCAATTTCTGATGGAAAAGGACTCAAGATCTACTTCACTTTTCCTGTCCATCCGATTCATGTCAATCTGATCATTACCAATCATTTCAATGTCAAATGAAGATCATATCTATTATTCTGCACTTGAGCAAGTAATTTGCCCCCACTTTTTTTCTCTAGAGAACAGGCACTGGTACTTAAAAGGAAAGGGGTGGATTCTTACGAGGAAGAAAAGGGGTTCTCTCACAAGAAAGTTGACAAGCTTGTATTTTCTTCATCAGGGTTCAGAATGTTGCTTGAATAATGTTGTGGACATAGATGCTCTGTAGTCATTTACAAAAAGCAGTAGGATTCAGCAGGCAGTTATATATACTTGATATGCTTGCTTCCTTGTGCATGTGTTTAGTTTTAATAGATATAGGGAAGATCCATTATTTATTTTTCCATGGTTTACTTCCAAAAGAAGCTTGATGGTAAAAATAAAATTGGTCATTGATGAAACTTGATTTTAAATATGAAATTGGTCTTTAGGATGTAGGAAATAAAATTGGTCACTGAAGAACTTGATTTTAATTATGAAATTGGTCATTAGGATGTATGCTCATTGTAACTATAACACATGGATTTATTGCTGGTGACTGTTTTTCTAGTTAGATATCTTGTTGACTTCATATGTATATGTTTGATTGCATTCTTACAGATGTTAGGTTATGTACAGGACTTCATCAGAAACCTACAAGAAGTGTTACCCACTGTTGACATTTTATAGAAATTGATACACTAGCAGGATAATCATTGAACACAAAGTATTACGTATATCAGGTGGTGTTTCTATGTTGCATAACATTTTCCATTAAAAACTATCCTTGTGACTTAGTTTGTGTCAATAGTGCCGGCCTGGTGTGTGAAAAAAAAAAAAAATCAGAAGTATCCTTATATGTCTTAAATTGCGCAAGAGATTATTACATGTAAAAACAGTCATTCTAAGAGATCTGTTCACTGGTGAATTACCAAAATTACTTTGTTTATCATGTATGCTTGATTAAGTCACCCTAGGATAGCTGGTTCAACCTGTTATAAACATATTTTGCACTTAAACTAGTTATTATTTATTTGTTCTTTTAGTTGTCACGATAAAAGTTACTATTGTTTTGATTTGGTGACACAAATAAGATGTTGAGGATTACGAGTAAGGGATAGGCCTAGGGTCTTCTTGTTAATTCTCTTCCATTCTTCTGCATGAAAATAGGCTTAGAACATTTACTAGTTGTTTTATGCCTCAGTAGGAGCTGCAATTTGGTAATTTCTGGAAACCGTATTAGGATTTTTTGTTAAAGCAATCAAATTCTGTTTGCCCCATTTTTGGTGCCCTAGAGCTTGTGAAAGTAATATGACGTGATTATGGGTCTGATCAGGTCAGGTTATTATACATGCCAAAAGGAAATGTCTTCATCATCTGACCAAGCATTTGCTTTGCAATTTAATTTGATGTGCAAAGTACACTACTATACATTAATATTGGCTGAGTAGGTATTTGTCTATGCTTTGATGTCATATTGTAAATAATTTGTGAGATTCCTCCATCAACTGGAATGTAAGGGTGATTTTGTAGTTCTTGGTATGTGAAGATGCGTCGTTAGGTGCTCCATTTTCCCATTAAGGCCAAACCTAAATTGTGCTTGAGAGATAGTTGTCCACATACTGACATGGGATGTATGGATTCTCGAGAAGAGAGGAGCCAACGTGGTCCTCCTGAACCCCCAGGGTTATCCTATGCTTGTAAGAAGTAGGAAAAGGAAAAAATGTAGTGATAGTTTTATTCTTCATGCCGTAAATAAGAATTTTGAATATCTACTTTTTTTTAATTTGAAATAATGCGACGGATGCACGACAGGAATTGAACCCGCTTATGGTGGATTCACAATCCATTGCCTGACACACACACACACACACACACACAGAGAGAGAGAGAGAGAGAGAGAGAGAGAGAGAGAGAGAGAGAGAGAGAGAGAGAGAGAGAGGCACCCCTTCCATAAACTGAAACTCAGGAAATATGCCATCAAATTGCCTAGAAGGGGCACTGGGGCAGTTTCACGCTTCTGAGGGCCTGAGGCTGATAAGTTCATGCAGACCAATCAGTTGTAAATTTTTGGGTTAGTATATTTAAATCATTAATTCTAAGGGCAGTTTGCTTCTTAGACTTTGTTAAAATCTAACACAAAAGACAGTAAGGCTTATTGGACCAGAGTACTGCAATGCGAACAGGGCCATGCATATAAGGATGAACACTGAGGAGTGAGGACACAAGAAGCTTGAGAGTTAACGTTATATTCCATAAAGGATGTTAGGAATGATTAAATTAGAGTATTTGTTATTTCTAGTAACTGATATCAATGTGTTGGAGAATCAATTGAGGTGGCAGAGTTCTGCAAGTGTAACACCCCGCTCCCGGAATACGTACTTAATTACGTATTCAGATTTTTCGATCATATTTTTCGATTTACCTCCGGTATTTGTTTTGTAGTACGAACTATTTATATGAATGTTTTGTCTTGGATTTGGATTCGTGGACTCGGAGTCAGCCCTAGTCTGAACCGAGGGCCCGATCCTAGAGTATTGCTCGATTTGGACATTCCGGTATTCCGATTTGACCGATTTCAGTTTTGAACATCATTTTTCAGTATTTTAGATTTTCTATGATTTTCTGGAATTTTTCTGAATTAAATTGAAAATCTTCAAAACTGGTGTCGGTCGGTATCGCTGACTGATTCCCGGATTTTTAGTTTTCAAATGGAGTTGAATTTTTATAAACGGCTTTCACTTTACTTCCTAGAATTTCATTTTCTATCTAAATTCATTTTTTGAGATTTTTCAGAATTTATCGAAAATCCACCGATTTTGGTGTCGACCGGTACCGCCGGAAGATTCCAGGATTTTTAATTTGAAATCTACATTGAATTTCTCAAATCTGATTTCACTGAGCATCTTAGAATAATATTTGCCATTTTTGAGAATTTTTCGGAAGGATTCTGAAACAGTCAAATTTTTGCCTTATTAAAATAATAATATTTATTTCCGGTCTTAACTTTCTGCACTTTTTCCTTCACTACCCCTCTACTTACACTTTCAGAAATTATAATAAATAGATTACTTAATAATAGAAATTTTTAAACTATTTTATTTTATTTATTTTATTTATTTTATTTTATTTCATTAAATTCTTTTCCTTTGACTTTCTTCCTTTTCTTCTTTTCTCTTTCCTCCTTCACCCACTCCCATCTCTTCAACGCAGCAAGGGGAGAGCAGGGCATGGCTGAGCTCAGAGAGCAACCACCACCATTTCCCTTTATTATCTCACCATCTCCTTCTCTATTAAATCAATACCCATTTCATACTTCATTTACAAACAACAAAAAAAATTCAAAACAAAACAAACCCACTTCATCTTCTCCAAACTCCTCAACTCACGCATCCCCACTCCACCGCCGCTCTACCACCGCCGCCGCCGCCTCCGGCGCCGCCTAGCCGCCGCCACCGCATCCCCAACACCCCACAATACTCCTCCACCATCAACAACCCCAAATTCCTCCTCCTTCTCCTCAATTTCTCCCAAAAAACCCATCATCTCCCACCTTCAATTTCTTCCAAATTCTCCCTCACCACCACCAATTCCCACCACTCTAACAACTCCATCATCACCTCCTCCACCTCCTCTAACTCCCCACAACCTCCAATCACCACCACAACCATCACAACCACCACCACCATCATCTTCCACCTCCATCACAACAACAACAACAACAACCACAACACCAAAGGCCTACCCCTTCATCCTCTCTCCACCGCGCCGCGGCGGCCTCCCAGCCGCCGCCGCCGCAGCCTGGTCGGCCGACCACCTCCGGCGGCCGGCCACACCCACCTCACTCCTCCTCCTCCTTCTTTTCATTTCTTTCTTTCTTTCTTCTTTTCTTTCTTTCCTTTTTCCTTTCCATTTCATCCCTAAATAAAAAGATTCCCCTCTTTCCTAAAATACCCCCACTTCATTCTAAAAACTACTTCCCTCTATTTACATCAATACCCCACTCCTTTAAATCCCAATTTTATTTCAAAATACATCTCATTTTCTCTCTCTTTTCCCTACAACTTTCTCTCTCCTCTCTCTCTTCCTGGTTCCTCTTCCTGTTCGTCTTCTCCATTTGGAAAATGACTCTTATCAGGGCCGGCCACTCCTTTTGGATTGGGGCCGTGCTCTTCTTCGTCGGCAAGACTCAAGAGCCGGCCACTCCTTTTGGATTGGGGCCGCGTTCTTCTCCGTTGGCAAGACTTAGGGCCGGTACCCTCCTTTTGGATTGGGGCCGAACTTCCCTTCGTCGGGCGCAGCAAGGAATCTTGTCGGCGAGTGATTTTCCTCGCCAAGACTTTCCTAACGCGGATCTCACCCCGCGTCTAGGCAATCCCTTAACGCGCTCCGCGCGTTTCTGTATTAACGCGACGCAGGACCCACGTCCGCGTCCGCGTTTCCCTCGCGTCCGCACTTGAACGCAGATCTCGCGTTTGAGGCATCTCTGCGATGCGAACCCCGCGTTGTGGCTCCTTCGCGACGCGACTCCCGCGTCTGCGAATCCCGCGTCTGCTATTGTCGCAATGCGATCCCCGCGTCTGCTCTTTCCCGCGTCTGTTATTCCTGCGACGCGACTCCCGCGTCTGCGTCCCCCGCGTCTCTCTCTCGGAAGCTCGCGTCTCCCTGTTACTCTTTCTCTGTCCTCTTCACTTTCTCTCTCCTCATAAATATATATATTTTTATGGCGCGTGCGCGAGTTCCATGGATTCCAGACTTTCCGGCTTTCCGGTGATTTAGGCGAGTGTTCTCGCTCTTGCCTCCATTTGAGTTTCCCCGCTTCGTCGGGTCGACATGTATTTTATTCTATGTTTCCATGTATTTTGTATTGGGCTGAGTCCCTGTATCTGTGTATGGCCGAGTGCCAATCTCTGGACATGTATTGCCCTGTGACGAATGCTTGTACTAGGGTAGTTTACTTCTTGTACTCATACCATGCCTGTGATGTATTGTACTGCCTTATACCATACTTGGATTCCGGACCCCTTCAACCTCCGGTCACTCACTATCTCGAAAGAGAGGTGATTGGGACCGGCAGGTCTCTCAGTTCAGCCTCCGGTTCCTCACTGTCTCGGAAGAGGCGTGATTGGGATCGTCAGGTTTCTCAGCTCCGCCTGGTGAGCATGCTTAGCGCTCGGTGCTTTATTCACTAAATTCGTCTAGGCGAGTTGCTGCCGGATTCTCTACTCGTATCTTAATCGAGTATCCCGGTAACCTCGCAGAGCGCATTAGTGTCTAAACCCTGTTCGCTGCCTGTGCCTCCAGCTTGTTCAGCTCCGCCTGGTTATCATGATCAGCGTTCAGCGCTTTACCACTAGATTCATCTAGGCGAGTTGCTGCCGGATTTACCGCTCGTACTTCAGTCGAGTCGTCCCGGTAACCTCGCCAGATGCTCCAGTGTTAAATACTGTTTGCTGTCTGTACTTCCAGCTTGCTCAGCTCCGCTTGTTTGTGCTCAGCTACTATTCTACCCCATGCCATTACTTCATGCCTGACACCTGTCTATGCTACTTGTCGTTTTCATATTACTTTTAACACATGTATATCACCTGACAGCTGATGTGTTATCACCCAACACCTGACATGCTACTACTTGGCAAGACCCCTTGTTATGACATGACTTGCCACCGGATTATTATCAATCTCTCGACATGACTGGTTACCTGTCTAATATCACCATCTTGTCATGCTATCCCTTGACACTCAGCATGATATACTTGACCTATGATTATCACATTTACGGGAATCCTGTCTTGTTATCCTGTACTATGTACAGTGACCTGTTATCCTGTATCATGATCAGTGACCCGAACTCCTGAATTCCTGATCATGTCCTGCTCCTGTTATTCCCGTAAATTGATAATTAACCTAAAAATCATAAAAGGAACAACTTGCATCGGGTCGGGGGAAACATGCGGCTATCAATATGTGTTCGTGTTTACAGTGGTATTAGGCATGTTGTGCAACTAAAACTTCCGGTCTGACCTGTGGGCCTCCAGGCAACCGAGGGGAGTGCTGGCTCCCTCCTCCTGAATCATGATAAGGGCATACATAAGACCCTCCTGAATCGCCTTGCGGCAGGTTCCGTCACCAAGCAGCGGAACATCCTGGGCCGTGGTCCCGGGTATGTACGGGACCCACTGTAAACATAGTTCGTTGATACCCCCGCTGGTTTCCAATAACAACCTTGCTTTACTCGGATATGGATCTATGTGTGCTGGGACGCTAGTTCACATAGCTAGATATCAGGGAAAGACGAGTAATAATAAGTGTCAAGATAATAATCGGCTCTTTAAGTTGTAAGTAGAGGTATGTGGAATGGGACGCATACTGAAGCCTGCAGCTTAAACGGCTATGAATCTGTGATATGTCTTACCATATTTGCTTGTACTGGATTTTATATCGGATTTCCGGTTTTATGGTTATTATTACATTAACTGCTCATGCCCTGCTTTATCCCTGGTATCCATCTGCCTCCTGTTCATATCTTATCATGCCCTGAGTGCAGTCGGATTGTATGTGCTTGGATTATGGTGACATAAGATAAGGGTATATATATGAGGGTTTCCTTGTTTGGATTATTCCTTCGACGTACTAGTCTTATGGAGCCGTGATCTGAAACCATACAATCAGATTTGCTCGTCCTCGGCTTTACTTGGTCTTATCGCTTTACATGTGCTTACCCTTGCTTGCCACTTGGCTTTTGCTTCACCACTCGCCTGGGGAGTTTCATCTGACTCCCCTGGATTCTCATGTCCAGGTCATGGAGATTGAAGTGCGTGGATTCTCCCTGTTGCTGATCAGAGTGGCGTAGCGGTAGCGTGGATCTCCAGCAGACCGTTCAGAGCTCTATTCTTCCAGGCCCCCTGTGTGCCTCTCGAGTTTTTCCTTTAGTAAACTCGTGAGTGCCCTTTTGTACTATTCATCCATGTACATCTGCTTGTAATCTCGCAATTGCGCATGTCAGTGATGTAATATTCATGTAATATGGATCACCTCTGGTGATAACTTTGTAATTGTACTCATGTGTTGGAATGTATATTGCACCACTTGCTTCCGTACTCTGATTCTTGCCTGTACTGATGCTTAGCGTATATACGTGAAGGTACTTCTGACTTGCGTATATACGTTGCAGTAACGTCTCCGTATCCGTGGAATCGGGGCGTTACAGGTTGGTATCAGAGCTTAGGCTCTCACCTCCTCAGTACGTCCAGACGGCAAATTAATGGTAAAGAAATTTGCAACTGGAATGCATGAGTCTTGGTTATACAATCCAACTACAAGTACAAAGTTATCCATTCTCTCTTGATAATCTTTTCCTTGAATTCTGAAGTTCTCCATCCTTTCATACTTCAATTCTTGTTATTCTTGGACCAACTCGGACATGAAAAGATGGGGAGATCATAACGGTTCTGGTTCTTCCTAGGGTACCCTAATGGAGAAAATCTTGATTTAAGACTATCTCTGCAAGATATGATGAGACACGATCAAGTACAGGCGAAGGCCCCGCACCAAGGATCATTGGTTGCACTCGGGAACAGAAGCCAGGCGACATGTTGGATTTCAGGAAATTACAGCCGGCAATCTTTTCAAGCATGGAGAAGCCCTGGATGCATAGCAGTGGTCAGTAAACCTGATGGGTCTTCTAAGTCAACTTGGGTCCCTGACGAGAACTAGGTGAAAATGATCAAAATACAGTTAGAAGATGTAGCCTGGATGTAGTAGTTGGCGGAAGCAGCGAGACTGGGAAAGCCCAACACTTGGGACTAGTCCTCGAAGGATTTCTATAGGAAGATTCTTCTCTGTAATAGCCAGGAAGAAATGAAAGAATGATTTATCCAATTTGCGGTAGGGAGATTGAATTGTAAATAAGTACACTGCAAAATTCCTAAGGCAAAGTCGGACGGTGTTTTACATGATGGCCGATAAGGAGAACCGAGCAAGCAATATCTTAAGTGAGAAATGAAGATGAAGAGCAGGATGTTTCTTATCCCCAAGCAGCCCAAGGGGTATTCTCAAGTTCTTTTGTCATCATCCGGGAAGTGGAATGGACCCAGAGAAGAAAGATTAGGATGGGTTGCAGATGAAGTTGGTGAAGAGACCCTCTTAATTGATGGAAGTGAAGGCTCAGACAGGCCCTTGGATGCCCTATTAGCTAAGCCATCCCTCCAACCTTGCCCTCAACACATGACATGGGAGTATCATCTGAAGCCGAGCACTTATAACACAACCACCGGAGAGGTCATGAATTATGTCATACACGGGTTCAGAGATTAGTTGAAGTGTGACTGACTGTTCAAGGAGACAGAGAACATCACACCAATCAGATCAACTCATCCAGTATCACCGTTGTGAGGAAATCCAAGACCTACTGTCAGAATAACCTCACTTCATCCCCAGCATCCAGCATGGAGTCATATACAAAGGAGACCAAGAACTAGGGCACATGGTGAAGGGAAGCAAACTATGATCTGGCTGAAGGGGAAGAACAGAAAGGGTGTTCGATATCTGAAGGAGGAATCCTTGAAGGACTGACCGTAACCATTGTCCCCATTTTTAGCATGTCGGGAGTTGGTAAACTTCTCTATATCATACCCTCTTCATTGCCCTATCTCCATTAATCCTAGTCCGTCCTATCTCTCTCCTATTTCATGATTCCTATCTCTTCTATTTTGTTATTCTGATTTATTCTGATTTTCGTGATCTTTATGCCAACTTAAGATATGTGTTGACTAGTGAGGTAACAGCGGGCAGATGTGGTTCGTTCTAATTATGTTCTGGCGCTTCTCGACTCTGGTATATCACATTATCTTATATTAGGCAGATCTTCGGCCCCGCGTTATATTCTTATATTCTGGATACATCATGGGAGACTAGCACATCAAGCAGAGTAGTCGTCACTTATGTAAGTCGGATAGATTGCATCAATTCATTAGAAGTGTCAGTATATATAACGACGACATTTCAGAATCAGGATTTCTGGCAGATAGAGTTATGATATTTTCTATTACTCTAATAGCGATCATGATTTCTTCGACTATGATCATGGAACTCGGGTTTTCTCAGAGCTAATATGCCGTCCGATTATTATTCAGAAGACAGCATTCAGGACACGTCTCAGTTATTATAATTTCTTGATCATATTCTCAGAGCCAATAACTCCTGGCAGTTTTTATTGATTTGGTGGACCAAACGTTCCGCTAGCCTCGCTAAGCGAGGGTCGTGTTCTAGTCATCCGTGAACCTAACCAGGTGTGAGTTTCGCTGCACCCTGGTGCTTAGCATTTAGCGTTGTGTTACGCGCTGGCTTCGTCGCGTGAACTTCGCTATATGCGAGTCTCGCAGAGCGTTAGCCTCGCCGCACCCTAATGTTTAACACCTGAGCTGTGTTACGCGATAACCTCATCCAGGCTTGGTTTCATCCGTGGCTAGTCCCTTCAGTGCTTAGCACTCTAGCCATCCCTCGGATTTCTTCTGCCCAGCGTGCTTTTATGGATCTGCTGAACAGAGTTCCATCACTATATCGGAGCTATCGCCATGGCCTTGTCAATGATCCATTCTACAAATCTTGCAGGGCTCAGATATCTTCTTCCTGTTTCATCTGCAGTCGGTTTATCATTCATAAGTCAGTATTCCAAATTCTTCGCAGTTATTTTATATTTTTGGCTACGTCTTTCAGAGTTAACAAAGCCCAGTATGCAGCCCGTCAGTGATTCTACTGCAAAAGGACAACATCATGCCATGCAGGGTTTTGTATTATATTATGGATTTCAGCACTACGGATTTCTATGGATCTCATCAGCTTTGGTTCACAGCCTGATTGAAGTATTATTGATTATCTCTCCAAGTCAGCTCACTCTATATTATTCAGGATGGATTAGTCTTTTGAAGTTCTGACAGCGTTCCCTTATGAGCAGACATCAGATCAGTATGGCACCGTCAGGGGATGTATATATACGACAGAAGTGCGGAGATGCCTCAGTCTTGAGTTAGCCGTTCAGTTGATCTGGGAGAACGGCTCATGGTTATTCATATCTTGATTGGCATAATCCTCATTCCTATCTTTTTGTGTTCATTTACCCCTTATCGAAATTGCGAGGACGCAATTTTTTGTAAGGTGGATGGAATGTAACACCCCGCTCCCGGAATACGTACTTAATTACGTATTCAGATTTTTCGATCATATTTTTCGATTTACCTCCGGTTTTGTTTTGTAGTACGAACTATTTATATGAATGTTTTGTCTTGGATTTGGATTCGTGGACTCGGAGTCAGCCCTAGTCTGAACCGAGGGCCCGATCCTAGAGTATTGCTCGATTTGGACATTCCGGTATTCCGATTTGACCGATTTCAGTTTTGAACATCATTTTTCAGTATTTTAGATTTTCTATGATTTTCTGGAATTTTTCTAAATTAAATTGAAAATCGTCAAAACTGGTGTCGGTCGGTATCGCTGACTGATTCCCGGATTTTTAGTTTTCAAATGGAGTTGAATTTTTATAAACGGCTTTCACTTTACTTCCTAGAATTTCATTTTCTATCTAAATTCATTTTTTGAGATTTTTCAGAATTTATCGAAAATCCACCGATTTTGGTGTCGACCGGTACCGCCGGAAGATTCCAGGATTTTTAATTTGAAATCTACATTGAATTTCTCAAATCTGATTTCACTGAGCATCTTAGAATAATATTTGCCATTTTTGAGAATTTTTCGGAAGGATTCTGAAACAGTCAAATTTTGCCTTATTAAAATAATAATATTTATTTCCGGTCTTAACTTTCTGCACTTTTTCCTTCACTACCCTCTACTTACACTTTCAGAAATTATAATAAATAGATTACTTAATAATAGAAATTTTTAAACTATTTTATTTTATTTATTTTATTTTATTTCATTAAATTCTTTTCCTTTGACTTTCTTCCTTTTCTTCTTTTCTCTTTCCTCCTTCACCCACTCCCATCTCTTCAACGCAGCAAGGGGAGAGCAGGGCATGGCTGAGCTCAGAGAGCAACCACCACCATTTCCCTTTATTATCTCACCATCTCCTTCTCTATTAAATCAATACCCATTTCATACTTCATTTACAAACAACAAAAAAAATTCAAAACAAAACAAACCCACTTCATCTTCTCCAAACTCCTCAACTCACGCATCCCCACTCCACCGCCGCTCTACCACCGCCGCCGCCGCCTCCGGCGCCGCCTAGCCGCCGCCACCGCATCCCCCAACACCCCACAATACTCCTCCACCATCAACAACCCCAAATTCCTCCTCCTTCTCCTCAATTTCTCCAAAAAACCCATCATCTCCCACCTTCAATTTCTTCCAAATTCTCCCTCACCACCACCAATTCCACCACTCTAACAACTCCATCATCACCTCCTCCACCTCCTCTAACTCCCCACAACCTCCAATCACCACCACAACCACCACAACCACCACCACCATCATCTTCCACCTCCATCACAACAACAACAACAACAACCACAACACCAAAGGCCTACCCCTTCATCCCTCTCTCCACCGCGCGCGGCGGCCTCCCAGCCGCCGCCGCCGCCGCCTGGCCGGCCGGCCACCGCCGGCGGCCGGCCACACCCACCTCACTCCTCCTCCTCCTTCTTTTCATTTCTTTCTTTCTTTCTTTTTCTTTCTTTCCTTTTTCCTTTCCATTTCATCCCTAAATAAAAGATTCCCCTCTTTCCTAAAATACCCCCACTTCATTCTAAAAACTACTTTCCTCTATTTACATCAATACCCCACTCCTTTAAATCCCAATTTTATTTCAAAATACACCTCATTTTCTCTCTCTTTTCCCTACAACTTTCTCTCTCCTCTCTCTCTTCCTGGTTCCTCTTCCTGTTCGTCTTCTCCATTTGGAAAATGACTCTTATCAGGGCCGGCCACTCCTTTTGGATTGGGGCCGTGCTCTTCTTCGTCGGCAAGACTCAAGAGCCGGCCACTCCTTTTGGATTGGGGCCGCGTTCTTCTCCGTTGGCAAGACTTAGGGCCGGTACCCTCCTTTTGGATTGGGGCCGAACTTCCCTTCGTCGGGCGCAGCAAGGAATCTTGTCGGCGAGTGATTTTCCTCGCCAAGACTTTCCTAACGCGGATCTCACCCCGCGTCTAGGCAATCCCTTAACGCGCTCCGCGCGTTTCTGTATTAACGCGACGCAGGACCCACGTCCGCGTCCGCGTTTCCCTCGCGTCCGCACTTGAACGCAGATCTCGCGTTTGAGGCATCTCTGCGATGCGAACCCCGCGTTGTGGCTCCTTCGCGACGCGACTCCCGCGTCTGCGAATCCCGCGTCTGCTATTGTCGCAACGCGATCCCCGCGTCTGCTCTTTCCCGCGTCTGTTATTCCTGCGACGCAACTCCCGCGTCTGCGTCCCCCGCGTCTCTCTCTCGGAAGCTCGCGTCTCCCTGTTACTCTTTCTCTGTCCTCTTCACTTTCTCTCTCCTCATAAATATATATTATTTTATGGCGCGTGCGCGAGTTCCATGGATTCCAGACTTTCCGGCTTTCCGGTGATTTAGGCGAGTGTTCTCGCTCTTGCCTCCATTTGAGTTTCCCCGCTTCGTCGGGTCGACATGTATTTTATTCTATGTTTCCATGTATTTTGTATTGGGCTGAGTCCCTGTATCTGTGTATGGCCGAGTGCCAATCTCTGGACATGTATTGCCCTGTGACGAATGCTTGTACTAGGGTAGTTTACTTCTTGTACTCATACCATGCCTGTGATGTATTGTACTGCCTTATACCATACTTGGATTCCGGACCCCTTCAACCTCCGGTCACTCACTATCTCGAAAGAGAGGTGATTGGGACCGGCAGGTCTCTCAGTTCAGCCTCCGGTTCCTCACTGTCTCGGAAGAGGCGTGATTGGGATCGTCAGGTTTCTCAGCTCCGCCTGGTGAGCATGCTTAGCGCTCGGTGCTTTATTCACTAAATTCGTCTAGGCGAGTTGCTGCCGGATTCTCTACTCGTATCTTAATCCGAGTATCCCGGTAACCTCGCAGAGCGCATTAGTGTCTAAACCCTGTTCGCTGCCTGTGCCTCCAGCTTGTTCAGCTCCGCCTGGTTATCATGATCAGCGTTCAGCGCTTTACCACTAGATTCATCTAGGCGAGTTGCTGCCGGATTTACCGCTCGTACTTCAGTCGAGTCGTCCCGGTAACCTCGCCAGATGCTCCAGTGTTAAATACTGTTTGCTGTCTGTACTTCCAGCTTGCTCAGCTCCGCTTGTTTGTGCTCAGCTACTATTCTACCCCATGCCATTACTTCATGCCTGACACCTGTCTATGCTACTTGTCGTTTTCATATTACTTTTAACACATGTATATCACCTGACAGCTGATGTGTTATCACCCAACACCTGACATGCTACTACTTGGCAAGACCCCTTGTTATGACATGACTTGCCACCGGATTATTATCAATCTCTCGACATGACTGGTTACCTGTCTAATATCACCATCTTGTCATGCTATCCCTTGACACTCAGCATGATATACTTGACCTATGATTATCACATTTACGGGAATCCTGTCTTGTTATCCTGTACTATGTACAGTGACCTGTTATCCTGTATCATGATCAGTGACCCGAACTCCTGAATTCCTGATCATGTCCTGCTCCTGTTATTCCCGTAAATTGATAATTAACCTAATAAATCATAAAAGGAACAACTTGCATCGGGTCGGGGGAAACATGCGGCTATCAATATGTGTTCGTGTTTACAGTGGTATTAGGCATGTTGTGCAACTAAAACTTCCGGTCTGACCTGTGGGCCTCCAGGCAACCGAGGGGAGTGCTGGCTCCCTCCTCCTGAATCATGATAAGGGCATACATAAGACCCTCCTGAATCGCCTTGCGGCAGGTTCCGTCACCAAGCAGCGGAACATCCTGGGCCGTGGTCCCGGGTATGTACGGGACCCACTGTAAACATAGTTCGTTGATACCCCCGCTGGTTTCCAATAACAACCTTGTTTTACTCGGATATGGATCTATGTGTGCTGGGACGCTAGTTCACATAGCTAGATATCAGGGTAAGACGAGTAATAATAAGTGTCAAGATAATAATCGACTCTTTAAGTTGTAAGTAGAGGTATGTGGAATGGGACGCATACTGAAGCCTGCAGCTTAAACGGTTATGAATCTGTGATATGTCTTACCATATTTGCTTGTACTGGATTTTATATCGGATTTCGATTTTATGGTTATTATTACATTAACTGCTCATGGCCTGCTTTATCCCTGGTATCCATCTGCCTCCTGTTCATTATCTTATCATGCCCTGAGTGCAGTCGGATTGTATGTGCTTGGATTATGGTGACATAAGATAAGGGTATATATATGAGGGTTTCCTTGTTTGGATTATTCCTTCGACGTACTAGTCTTATGGAGCCGTGATCTGAAACCATACAATCAGATTTGCTCGTCCTCGGCTTTACTTGGTCTTATCGCTTTACATGTGCTTACCCTTGCTTGCCACTTGGCTTTTGCTTCACCACTCGCCTGGGGAGTTTCATCTGACTCCCCTGGATTCTCATGTCCAGGTCATGGAGATTGAAGTGCGTGGATTCTCCCTGTTGCTGATCAGAGTGGCGTAGCGGTAGCGTGGATCTCCAGCAGACCGTTCAGAGCTCTATTCTTCCAGGCCCCCTGTGTGCCTCTCGAGTTTTCCTTTAGTAAACTCGTGAGTGCCCTTTTGTACTATTCATCCATGTACATCTGCTTGTAATCTCGCAATTGCGCATGTCAGTGATGTAATATTCATGTAATATTGGATCACCTCTGGTGATAACTTTGTAATTGTACTCATGTGTTGGAATGTATATTGCACCACTTGCTTCGTACTCTGATTCTTACCTGTACTGATGCTTAGCGTATATACGTGAAGGTACTTCTGACTTGCGTATATACGTTGCAGTAACGTCCCCGTATCCGTGGAATCGGGGCGTTACAGCAAGTTTCATGATTCCTTGAGAAAATGAGGAGATGAAATTTGTCTGGTAGGGTCAAGGATGGGAATAAAACTTGTGGAGCTTTAAAGCTATTTGGTGGTGGAGGATATGAGAAAAGTACACATAAACAAGGAGACAACTTGTAGTAGAAATGAATGGTGTGGAAGGTTTAGCAAACCTAAATAGATGGGATGAGGCTTGCTGGTAACCATTCTGGTTACTCTGCGTGTGTCTGTGTGCGCGCTGCTCATTTGCTGGTTACTATTATGGTTATTCTACTTGTGTGCATGCTCATTTGCGCGCGCGCATGTGTGCTTGGGTGAGGGAGGTGAGGAGATGGGCTGCTACCGTAGAATAGGGCATGTTGTGGTGTCTTACATTACTTCTATGAGTTATGCCATTTGCCCCAAGTCCATGCATGATGAGCATAAAGGCAATGGTTTAATCAAATGGCTGACAAAGTGGGTAGTAGTAAATAAATTTCAGGAGATGATTCCTGATCAAAATAAGAGAGGGTATATTTCTCGCAGTCATAGGTCGTGGGATTGTTGTGTCACACCTGGAGATCAACTCAGTTCAGCTACTGGTAATGAGAAAGGTAATCAGCACAATGTGTTTCCAAAAGATGGTTATTATATCTACGTCTCACTCTAAATAAATTACCACAAGATATTGCATTTTCTAGTTCTTGAACCTTTTTTTTTCCTTTAAAAAATTTGTTCTGAATGTTGTCAAGATTTCTCGTTGGTACTGGTACATAGGGACATACTGCACCTTTCCGTTTGTTTGAATCCCAACTAAGCTTCTGCAGGTATGAGAATTTCATGAGAATTTCAGTTAATGGTAATTTTCTTGGCACGGTTTGTTTATTTTTCTTAAGAGTTGTAAATTTGTAATCCATCTACTGTAATCTTTATTCTTTCGTCTAAAACATTTCTCGTCCGTATTTAACCACCCCTGACAGTAGAAGTTGTAAAGCTATGCAATAAGTCTATGGTTTCTGGAAAAATTGAATCCTTGTAATTGGTACAAAATTTCTGTTAATATGTTTCTTCCTACAAACTTCAAGTACCAGGTAAAAGTTGGTATCAACTTGTTTGTGCAGCTGCAAGATTCAGGTGCACCAATGTTTTGTTTCAATGATAACTAAATTATAATCATTGACGCTATCATCCTTTTAAGGGTTGTTTGATTGGTGAAAAGCAGACTCATGAAAATACAGTGAGGCTCACGATGTTAGATTTCAGGTATTTTCAGAACAAAACGCTTTAAAGTCTGACATTACACTGATCCCGCAATACACTGAGTGCGAGGTGGATTCACCACATCAGTTTTCAGCGCAAACAAACAGCCCAAGGGAGGGCCCACATTGTCAGGAAGAAAACCTACTCTCAAGGCAAACAAGCGGAGCCTTAATGGCTTGATGGGTCTGTTTATGTTTCATTCTGCAACAGCGGGAGCCTTGGTCAATGTGTCTGGTGTGTGCTGCCAGTTGTTTAAACGTTGGAAAGTTGCCAAACACAGGATAATAATTCAATGAAGTGAGGAATTCACTCTCTGGAACTTGTGGGCTCGCTCCAGCAATTATTGCAGGCAGTACAATAATTTACTGATGTTTTCATTACAACTTTGTACTGTGTCCTTATCGCAAGACTGCTGGAAGAAGGCTGAAGCAATTGAGTTATACTCTAGTACAGTAATTTTGCAACAATTTCTGTTCAGTATGTAAACTTGTTGAAGAAAGAGTTTGTTACTGATGATGGAATTTTGTAATCTGAAATATTGCAATCTTTTCAGCCAGTAAATTTTCCTTTTGGAATTAAGTTACTTATGAATCTAGATTTTGATTGCATACAGAAACTGCTTTCAACTCCTAGGCTTTT
>JAVJIF010022766.1:0-37500 GCA_038442645.1 Agave tequilana
GCTAGTTAACAAGTTTTCCATTTAACTAGTTGCGGTATTCTTCATATGGTAGAGATTTTCAAACAAAACTACATTTTCAAATCTATCTTTGAAAACCCTACCTTCAAGGGCGGTAGGATGGGAGATCATGTTCATGTATGCCCTAAATGAAAATCTTTAAACTTGAATTATGATTGGGTGGTAGATGATATGATGTATACACTGAACTTATTGTTATGTCAATTGGTATCATTGAACTCTTTCAATTGGTATCATTTTGATCTTTTTTGGTATACTCATATATTTGTATGTATGTATGCTTTTAAATTCCAAGTATATCAATTTCTATTGGTATCTATCTTTCATACATATATATGTTTTGTATTTATGCTAGTGCTTGAGTTTCAATTTTATTTAAATTGATTACTTTAAATTGTTATCAAGACTATGCATGTCTTTAGTTTGTTTTCATAAAGGGGGAGAAAATTTGATTTTGTATTTCAATTGGTATTTGTACTCCCACTCTTTATGATCAAAAGTTGTTATTATTTGAACATATGATATCAACATCAAATTTGGTTATATGTTTTTCAAAATGAAATATATTCTTACATTGGTATCAAAAATTTGTGCTTAGACATTCAAAATTGTTATGTTGTTTTACAATTGATAATTTGTTATGTTTAATTACAATTGGTATTTTCAAAATTTTGTTTAAAGAAAATATTCAAAATTTTGATTTGTATTTCCTATATGCAAGGAGAGCTAATCATCTCTCTCTACATATAGATTCATGTTGAGTATATATAATTGAGGAGCTTGACAACTCTTCTTTATATGATATACGTGTGTAGGGGGAGCTTCACATCTCCTCTTATGCATTACATAATATGTGTTATGTGAATGGGGCTTGTCATCCCTTCTTCATGTAATGCATAGTGTAGGGAAGCTAACTTAGCGTCTTCCTCTTCATGAATGTATATAGCATATACCATATATTGATTCTTGTTTATTGGTATCAAGATGCTTCATTAACATATTTTTAATTGATATCATGTTTGTAGTCACCCCTTATTGATTTTGCTTTTTGTTTTAGACAAAAAGGGGGAGAACATTGTCTTTTATTGTTTTTGTTTGACATAAAGGGAAGAAAGATTTTTACCCCTCGTTTTATTTATGGTTTTGTTTACCCCTTTGTTGATGATTGACAAAAAGGGGGAGAAGTATTTGAGTTTTATATGCATGCTTATGTTTTATATGCATATATTATGTTTTAATCTCAAGAATAGTAAGTTTGATTGATTTATAGAGTTTGCTTTGTAATTGGTATCTAGAGCATATTTTATGTTGAATATTCCATTGGTATCTAGAGCACTATGTTTATATGCATTTGTCATGCATTGCATATTATTGTTTACTTGTTTATGCATGAGTTAATGGGGAGCTTCCTTGAAGCTTATCTTTAATCCATGCATATATAACTCCATGAGTTTTGTCATCATCAAAAAGGGGGAGATTGTTGGCCCAATGGCCTTCCACTCTAGTTTTGATGATGATCAAAACTCATGTAGTTATGTTTACTAATATTCTTGTGTTTCTAAGTTTCAGATCATTAACAGGATATTAGTTGGTGATTAGCTTCAACAAGATGATTAGAAGCTTATCATGGTGATTCCGGTGCCAAAGCTTAAAGATCATACCCTTTGCACTCGGTGGATCGCGTTTGGGAGCAAGTCTACTTGAAGATGGAGTTCCTCAAGGAAGACTTAGGTATCCTAGTTTAGATTATGAGTTTTAGATCCATTTGTAAAGCTTAGTATAGTTGATATGCTCAAGTGCACAAAAACACACACGTTTTATGATTTGATATTTGGTTTTTATGAATAGTTGATCAAAACAAGTTTACATGTTTATATGTATAGTAGATGTATTCTAGTTATACATACATGGTTTTAACTTGCTAAACAAACTTATTTTGATATCCCTATTCATGTTTTGGAAAAATCAAGTTTGATAAAAATACAAGTTTCGTTTTTGATAAATTTTGCAAGACACAAAAATAAATTGATATGTTGATATATTGTCTTGAAATTTTTATCACAAGTTTGGTTATCAAATTAAAATGATAAAACAAGTTTTAGAAACACATGTTTTTAGAAAAACAGTTTTTATTTTGATTAAAACTATCTAGTGGATTTACTGTGAATTTATGAGATTTTAGAAAATATTTTACACTATTTTTCTGCCCTGCACTGTGCCTGCCAGGCCAGTACGGTCGACCGGACCGGTCGACCGCACCAAGTGGCCGGTCGACCGACTCGGTCGACCGATGTGCACAAACGTGCACGCTGGCGACACATGTAGCCGGTCGACCGGGCCGGTCGACTGAGGTGAGAGTTTTGCTCACTGGTTTTTTTTCGGTCGACCGGGCCGGTCGACCGCTAGTGCCCAACGGTCATATTTCTGACCGTTGGCGGTCGACCGGACCGGTCGACCGACGCCTGTCAGAGCTGCCAGCTCAGCTCTAACGGCTAGTTTTCTGTTTGGCCTATATAAACTCCATTTCTTTGGGGATTTTGGCTAAGGTTTTTAATAGAAAAAATTCTGGTTTTCTGAAGAGTTTAAAAGAGTTTTAAAAAGAATTTTTGTGCTTTATACTTCTCATCTTTATTGTTTTGGGTTTTGGAAAATCAAAGAAAACTAGGTTTTTGGGATTTTGATTTGATCTTGCATTTTCTATCTTTTACAAGAGACTTCCCAATTAGTTTTTCTTTGTTGCTTGTTTCCAAAAACACCTAGTTTTCCACACTTGAGCTATCATACTATCCTAATCTATTAGGATCCTTGTTTTGTGGAAAAAGAAAGAAAGAGAGAATTTTGAGGTTGTTGTTGTAACCTCTAATTTGTACACCCTTTTATTTGTGAATCCCTCTTCGGTAGAGGTGATCGGGTGATTGGTTTGTGAGCCTCTTAGGTAGAGGTGTTTGTTGTTGTTGGCTACGGGCCGTATCCCTCTTCGGTAGAGGTGGATTGTGGTTGTATAGCCTCGGTGGCTTTGTAAGGTTGAGAGAGGAGTTTGGTACTCATATAGTGGATTGGAAATCCTACACGGTGGTGTAGGCGGGGAAGTAGAGCTAGGGGCTCGAACCTCGTAACAAATCTTTGTGTTAGCGTTTGATCCAATTTCTCTCAACTCTACTCTCTTTACATTTGTGCAAGTATCATTCATTCATTGCATACATAATTATTAATTGCTTGTGTTGCCTTGCATCTCTTATATTGCTTATCCTTGATTGCTTGGCTTAATTGTGTGTGATTCATATTGCCATTGCTTGGATTGCTTGTGTGTGTGTGTCTAACTTATACTCATCCAACAAGAGCTTCACATAGCACCTCAACCCATTTCAAGGGGAATCAAGAGGAGTTAGTCCAGAGCCTCGCAAGGGGAATTCGGCTACACTTGTTGTATTGTATTAGTTTGTGCATAATTTGCATTAGCTTCCGCATTTAGCGCACTTAGTTTGCATTGAGTTTCTTAGATTAGCAATTACACCTATTCACCCCCCCCTCTAGGTGTTTTTCAAATTATGCACAAACTAATATAATACAACAAGTGTAGCCGAATTCCCCTTGCGAGGCTCTGGACTAACTCCCCTTGATTCCCCTTGAAATGGATTGAGGTGCTATGTGAAGCTCTTGTTGGATGAGTATAAGTTAGGAAACACACACAAGCAATCCAAGCAATATAAAATACACACAATCAAGCCAAGCATATAAGAATGAATAGCAATATGAATAAATGCAAGGCAATATGAAATATGCACAACACAAGCAATATGATATGATATGAATATGATGCTTTGCACAAATATAAGAGAGAGAGTTAGAGAGACAATGGATCAATACGCAAACACCAAGATTTGTTTCGAGGTTCGAGCACCTTGCCCTACATCCCCGCCTACACCACCGTGTAGGATTTCCACTATCTCAACTCCCACCGAGGGAACCTCTACCAAAGAGGATTTCTTACAACTCTAGGAGTACCAAACTCCTCTCTCAAACAACCACCTCACAACCGAGGGGTAAGGCCCGTAGCCAATACAACAACCAATCCACACACCTCTACCGAAGAGGCTCACAACCAAACACTATCACCTCTACCTAAGAGGGATCCACAACACAATCACCCGATCACCTCTACCGAAGAGGGATTCACAAATATAAGGGTGTTTACAACTATGAGGTTTACAACAAACAACCTCAAACACTTCTCTTTCCTTTTTCTCTTATCTTTTCCACAAAACAAGATCCTAATAGTTTAGGATAGAAGATAGCTCAAGTGTGGAAACAAGTGTTTTTGGAAACAAGCAACAAAGAAAAATCTTTGGGAAAATACTTGCAATATGATAGAATTGAAGATCTAAGCAAAAATCCCAAAACCTATTTTTCTTTGATTTTCCAAAAACCCAAAACAAATAAAGATGAGAAGTTTTTGCACTTAAAACTCTTTTGAAAATTCTTTTAAACACCTCAGAAAACTGAAAATTTTTCTCTTAGAAAACTTGGCCAAAATCCCCAAAGAGATGGAGTTTATATAGGCCAAACAGAAAACTAGCCGTTAGAGCTGAGCTGGCAGCTCTGACAGGCGTCGGTCGACCGGCCCGGTCGACCGCCAACGGTCAGAAAAGTGACCGTTGGGCACTAGCGGTCGACCGGCCCGGTCGACCGAAACATCCTGAGAGTTGAACTCTCAACTCGGTCGACCGGTCCGGTCGACCGACTACAATGTGTAGCCAGCGTGCACGTCTGTGCACATCGGTCGACCGACCCGGTCGACCGGCCACTTGGTGCGGTCGACCGGTCCGGTCGACCGAACTGGCCTGGCAGGCACCGTGCAGATCTGCACAGATACGGGATTTGAAAATAGGTCTTTTCACTCAATAAAAATCCCATAAATTCACAGTAAATCTAAAAAATAGTTTTAATCACAATAAAAACTGTTTTTCTAAAATATGTTTTTCTAAAACTTGTTTTATCATTTTATGTTAAAACATAAACATGTGATAAAAATTTCAAGACAATATATCAACATATCAATTCATTTTAGAGTCTTGCAAATTTTATCAAAAACAAAACCTGTATTTTGTCAAACTTGATTTTTCCAAAACATGAATAGGGATATCAAAATAAGTTTGTTTACCAAGTTAAAGCATGTATGTATAAATAGAAAACATCTACTATACATATACCATATGTAAACTTGTTTTGATCAACTATTCATAAAAACCAATATCAAATCATAAAACGTGTGTGTTTTGTGTTCACTTGAGCATATCAACTAAACTAAGCTTTACAAATGGATCTAAAACACAAACTCTAAACTAGATACCTAAGTCTTCTTGTCGATCTTCCATCTTCAAGTAGACTCGGTCCAAACTCCGTGATTCTCCAAGTGCAAAGGTATGATCTTTAAGCTTTGGCACCGGAATCATCATGAAAAGCTTCTAATCATCTTGTTGAAGCTAATCACCAACCTAATATCCTGTTACTGATCTGAAACTTAGAAACACAAGAATATTAGTAAACATAACTACATGAGTGTTGATCATCATCAAAACTAGAGTGGAAGGCCATTGGGCCAACAATCTCCCCCTTTTTGATGATGACAAAACTCATGGAGTTATATATGCATGGATTAAAGATAAGCTTCAGGAAGCTCCCCCTTAACTCATGCATAGGGATAAACAATAAATATATGCAATTAGTATTAAACATGAAACATGCGTATGCATAAACAATAAATGGTTCTAGATATCAAATGGAATATTCAAAACAAAATAAGCTCTAGATACCAATTACAAAGCAAACTCTATATCAATTAAACTTAATATTCTTGAGATTAAAACATAATATAAGCATGCATATAAAACTTCATAAATCTTTCTCCCCTTTTTGTCAATCATCAACAAAGGGGTAAACAATCAAAACCATAGATAAAATGAGGGGTAAAAATCTTTCTCCCCCTTTTTGTCAATCAAAACAATGCAAACAATGTTCTCCCCCTTTTTGTCTAAAACAAAAACAAAGTCAATAAGGGGTGACTTTAAAAACATGATATCGATTGAAAATATGTCAATGAAGCATCTTGATACCAATAAACAAGGATCAATATATGTTATATGCTATATACATTCATGAAGAGGAAGACGCTAAGTTAGCTTCCCTACACATATGCATTACATGAAGAAGGGATGACAAGCCCCAATTCACATAACACATATTATGTAATGCATAAGAGGAGATGTGAAGCTCCCCCTACACACGTATATCATATAAAGAAGAGTTGTCAAGCTCCTCAATTTATAATATACTCAACATGAATCTATATGTAAGAGAGATGTTAAGCTCTCCTTGCATATAGGAAATACAAATCAAAACTTTGAATATATTCTTTAAACAAAATTTTGAAAATACCAATTGTAATTAAACATAAGTCTTGAATTCTTAAACATGAATCTTGAAACCAAAGCAAATTTTGAATTTCTTAAATATGATACCAATTGTAAATATTTTACCAATTGAAAAGATTTACATAGAAACATTGATACCAATTGTAAGAATTGTTCATTTTAAAACATATAAACAACTTTTAATCATAAAGTGTGGGAGTACAAATACCAATTGAAATACAAAATCATATTTTCTTCCCCTTTATGAAATACAAACTAAAGTCATGCATAGTCTAGATAACAATTTAAAAGTAATCAATTTAAACAAAATTGAAACTCAAGCACTAGCATAAACACAAACATATATATGTATGAAAAATAGATACCAATAGAAATTGATATACTTGGAATTTAAAGCATACATACATACAAAACATATATGAGTATACAAGAAGATCAAAATGATACCAATTGAAAGAGTTCAATGATACCAATTGACATAACAATAAGTTCAAGTGTATACATCATATTCTCTACCACCCAATCATAATTCAAGTTTTAAAGATTTTCAATTTAGGTCATACATGAACATGATCTCCCATCCTACCGCCCTTGGAAGGTAGGGGTTTTCAAAGATAGATTTGAAAATGTAGTTTTGTTTGAAAATCACTACCAAAATGAAGAACACCGCAACTAGTTAAATGGAAAACTTGTTAACTAGCACGAAATCCTTCAAGTAAGGAATAAACAAAAAATGAAATTCACATGATAATCATCACTCTAACCAATAAAGCATACTCATGAGAAACAAAACATGAGCAATAGATATGAGTGTACAAATAATATGTGAAGATCATAATCATGAAAAATATTTCATTAAGCTCAATTATTCCTTAAAACATAATTCCATCAAAAACATGAAAAATCATATAAAACTCCTTATTTAATCTTCAAGGCATATGTATGTCTAATACAAGCTAAAATATACATACATATCCAAACTCAACGAGTCCACTAAATGAATATTCATGAAGGCACGTGGCTCAAAAAGATGTATATGTATAAGATTAGTTTGAACTAGATAGACATATACATGAAGTTAAACATAAATACATGAAACATGAAAATCTACATCTTTACTAAAAGCAATTTTCATTTCAAGGTATATGTATGTCTTGTCCAACATGAAGTATACATACATATCCCTAAACACAATTGAGTCTATAAATAGATTTGCATGAAAGGCAAATGACTCAAGGGGTATACATGTATATCTTAAAGTTTGGCAATACGAACATATACATGAAGTGAAACACACAATCATAAAATAAATTCAAAAATGAGAATACAAGTTTAATATGTATGAATCATCAAAACTAGACTATACTAGCACATCTAATGGGTTCAAATAAGCATTCAATTCCAACTATATATAGATTTATTTGTAGCCCACTCTATGTACAAGTATATAACTAGTCTTACAGAAAACTAACACTTAAACATATATTCAAAACATGAAGCATCAAAAACACATATAAAAATCATCATGATAAAAGTAAAACATGATTATTATGTAAATTCACATGTATTAGATTCATGATGTACATTATAGCTCAAACAAAGTGAGAACACTAATTATGGGTTCATATAAGCATGTGTGTCTCAAATACTATATATGTATGTCAAGGATCTAATAAACATGGAATGAACATACTAATCCATAGACATCAAAAACATGCTATAAACAATGAATATTAAAAGCATGTAAACAATAAATGGGAGTAAAGGATTGTTACCAAAACCGAAGAAGCAACTCTCCTTGTCTCCAAAACATGGTAGTCCTCTCCACCAAACCTTCCCTTGAAAGTGATGCATCCAATAGATTTCCTTTAAGTCCGGAACGCATCCACTCCAAGGTGTCATCACTCTCACGTCATGTGAGAGCCCACACCTACATCAAAAACAATAGGAGGGGTGGTCTTTGGTACCCATACTCTTTTGGGTCCATGGAGGTTAGTACCTTCTCTAACCCAAACAAACTTCTTGGCTAAATTTTCAACATGTAAACGATCATAGCAAAATTTAGCAAGATGGCCTTTTCGACCACAATGTGTACATGTGTACACATGAGCATACATGTGAGGAGTGTGTCCGTGTGGAGCATGTGTATGCCGTGATGGGTGTGCATGCATAAAGGATGGAACTTGTTTCTTTCGAACCAAGGTTTCCAACCGTGAGTGGTTCATGGCACATTGGCTCATAGTGGAGCCCAAACAATCTACTCTCTTCTTTAGCATACAAATATCATCATTAATCTTAGAAGAAGAGTTACATGCATTAGGTAGTCTAGATGATGAGGCTACACTAGCATGGCAAACATGAGCATCAATCTTTTTATACAAAACCTCATTTTTCTTCAAACAAGCATTTAATTCATTTGAAATGGAAATAATTTTATTTTTTAAATCAACATTCTCTTTTATAACAAAATCTACTTTTGAAGACAAATTTTCATTTTTCTTCAAAAGATTTTCACAATCATTTTTAGATTTTAAAACTTTATTTTCCTTAAGTGCAAGTTCTAATTGAGATCTCAATGAATCCCTTTCAATATAGACCTCAACTTTCTCTTGCAAAACATTGTTAAGTCTAGCATGCAAACTCTTATTTTCTTGTTCAATTCCTAGACTCTTCTTTTTCAACAAATTATATTTTTCTATCAATTTTTCACAAACAATGGAAAGTTCTTCATTCAAAGCATGAGGATCAACATAATCATTTGAAGAACTGGCACAATCATTACTATCTAGTTGAGATTCCGAATGTACCTCAAGGGAGTCATTCCCTTGGACCATATAGCATTGTTGTGGCTCGGATTCTCCGCTAGATTCCTCTTCTTGGATTGGCAATTGAAGCTTGGAGGTGGTGGTTGTTGTCAACTTGTTCCACACTACAAAAGCGGAATCAAGATTAGAAACACACATAAGATAATCTTTAGGTAATGTGCTTCTAATGGCCTCTAGGGCTTGTGCATTGGCCCCTATATGATTACCATCACCAAGATAACATCTCTTGGTGGTGGCAAGGAAAACATGCAAACCTAGGGTCTTTAGGTACATGGACATCCTATACTTCCAAACATCAATGTTGGAAGGGTCAAAGCTAGGAGGGGTCATGAAGTCCATGGTAAACTATATATGAATGTGCAAACAAACAAATGCAAATGAGATTAGCAAGCAAATGGATCACTCCTAGGATGTTAAGCCTAAGTATCAGGAGCACTAGCTCTGATACCAATTGAAAAACACCTAGAGGGGGGTGAATAGGTGTAAGTGCTAATCTAAGAAACTAAATGCAAACTAAGTGCGCTAAATGCGGAAGCTAATGCAAATTATGCACAAACTAATACAATACAACAAGTGTAGCCGAATTCCCCTTGCGAGGCTCTGGACTAACTCCCCTTGATTCCCCTTGAAATGGGTTGAGGTGCTATGTGAAGCTCTTGTTGGATGAGTATAAGTTAGGCACACACACACAAGCAATCCAAGCAATATAAAATACACACAATCAAGCCAAGCATATAAGAATGAATAGCAATATGAATAAATGCAAGGCAATATGAAATATGCACAACACAAGCAAATATGATATGATATGAATATGATGCTTTGCACAAATATAAGAGAGAGAGTTAGAGAGACAATGGATCAATACGCAAACACCAAGATTTGTTTCGAGGTTCGAGCACCTTGCTCTACATCCCCGCCTACACCACCGTGTAGGATTTCCACTATCTCAACTCCCACCGAGGGAACCTCTACCAAAGAGGATTTCTTACAACTCTAGGAGTACCAAACTCCTCTCTCAAACAACCACCTCACAACCGAGGGGTAAGGCCCGTAGCCAATACAACAACCAATCCACACACCTCTACCGAAGAGGCTCACAACCAAACACTATCACCTCTACCTAAGAGGGATCCACAACACAATCACCCGATCACCTCTACCGAAGAGGGATTCACAAATATAAGGGTGTTTACAACTATGAGGTTTACAACAAACAACCTCAAACACTTCTCTTTCCTTTTTCTCTTATCTTTTCCACAAAAACAAGATCCTAATAGTTTAGGATAGAAGATAGCTCAAGTGTGGAAACAAGTGTTTTTGGAAACAAGCAACAAAGAAAAATCTTTGGGAAAATACTTGCAATATGATAGAATTGAAGATCTAAGCAAAAATCCCAAAAACCTATTTTTCTTTGATTTTCCAAAAACCCAAAACAAATAAAGATGAGAAGTTTTTGCACTTAAAACTCTTTTGAAAATTCTTTTAAACACCTCAGAAAACTGGAAATTTTTCTCTTAGAAAACTTGGCCAAAATCCCCAAAGAGATGGAGTTTATATAGGCCAAACAGAAAACTAGCCGTTAGAGCTGAGCTGGCAGCTCTGACAGGCGTCGGTCGACCGGCTCGGTCGACCGCCAACGGTCAGAAAAGTGACCGTTGGGCACTAGCGGTTGACCGGCCCGGTCGACCGAAACATCCTGAGAGTTGAACTCTCAACTCGGTCGACCGGTCCGGTCGACCGACTACAATGTGTAGCCAGCGTGCTGAAAAGTCACCTAGAGGGGGGGGTGAATAGGTGACAATGCTAATCAATGGAACTAAATGCGGAATTAAAATTCTAAATGCAATGAGCACTCAAATGTGATCAACTAGTGATGCACACACAACCAAGCCTAAGCAAATATGATGAACAATATGAATAGTAATGCAAGACACAAAGTAATAGAGATGGAGATAGAGAGAGCCAATCGATCAAACGCAAACACCAAGATATGTTCTCGAGGTTCGA
Organism: Agave tequilana; assembly: GCA_038442645.1. Classification (NCBI taxonomy): domain Eukaryota; kingdom Viridiplantae; phylum Streptophyta; class Magnoliopsida; order Asparagales; family Asparagaceae; genus Agave; species Agave tequilana. Next base: position 11,285 of record JAVJIF010022766.1, read on the forward strand.
GCACCCAGCTCTACATCCCCGCCATCCCCAGATGGATTCTAGCTTCACTATCACACAGACAGTTACAATTACCGGAGTACACAACTCCCAAAAGGCACACAGCCACACAAAGGTAAGGTTTACAACTGAGTGGTTTCCAACAACTACCACAAAACAATCTCTTGCTACTTGGTGGTTTAAAGCAACAACCACAAACAATCTCTTTTTCTCCCACAAAAATCCTATAGATATAGATAGTAGATTTTAGCTCAAGTGTGGGGAAAACCAAGGGATTTGAAACCAGCAACTCAAAGAAAATCTTTGGGAAATAAATCAAATCAAGATAGAGAAATTCAATTCAAAAGCTTTTCCCAAAATCCCTTTTCTTTGGTTTTTCAAACCCTAATCAAAAACACAAAAGATTGTTCACTTTGAATCCAAAAACCTATTTTTCTTGCAGCAAAAACACCAGAGAGATAGAAAATTTTAGCCCAAAAATTCTTAGAGAAAAACTCTCTCAAATGGAGTATTTATAGGTAATTCAGAAAACTAGCCGTTTACAGAATTTTTGCCAGAAATAGCCTGCCGGTCGACCGGCCCGGTCGACCGCCCAACGTTCGAATTTTCGAACGTTACAGCTGCCGGTCGACCGGTCCGGTCGACCGAAAATTCCTGAGAGCAAACAGCTCTCCGTCGGTCGACCGCTTCGGTCGACCGGCCCATTGGGCTGCAGACGTGCACAGGTCTGTGCACGTCGGTCGACCGAACCGGTCGACCGGCCCTTGGTGCGGTTGACCGCTTCGGTCGACCGACCAGGCCTGTCAGCCTATAAATGGGTCAGAAAAACAGAGGTAAAAATATTCCAATAAATCCCACAAAATCTCTAAAATTTCACAAAAATAGTTTTATCATATTATATTGAAATATAAACTTGTGTTAAAAATCCTAACACAAATTTTAAACATATTTGACTATTTTTGTGTCATAGAAATTTTGCCAAAAACCAAAAACCGTATTTTCTAAAACCTTGTATTTTGAATAGAAAATACACATTGTCTAAAACTCATCCATGATACAAAAATATGATATTTAAACACTATGAAGCATATTGTATATGAATAGAAATCCAATATATAAGGAACATATATATATCATGATTTTTTGTCATTAAGTCCAAAAATAATGTTTTGATAAAAATACCAAAACACAAAACACATGAAATAGAATATCAAACTAAGTTTGTTTAAGCAATAGAAGCATGCATGTATATAGAACAAATCATATATACACTAAACCATGTAAACTTGTTTTGATATAAAATCTATTCATGAAGACCAAGATCGGTTAAACCAAAAACCGAAAAACAATATTCAAAACGTGAAACATGTGTGTTGTGAACTTGAGCTTATCATACTATACTAATCTTTACAATTAAGATCTAAACCCAAACTAAAAACTATGGATATCTAAGTCTTCTTGTAGAGCGCAATCTCCAAGACGGCTCGATCCAAAAACTCTTGATTCACCGAGCAAGTGCAATGTATGATCTTTGACGCTCAGGGCTCTTGAATCAACATGTGAAAGATGTGTGGAAGCTTTCACCAACTAATATCTTGATTAATGATCTGAAACTTAAACATCACAAGATAATTAGTACACATAACTACATGAGTTAATCATCATCAAAACTAGAGTGGAAGGCCTTTGGGCCAACAATCTCCCCCTTTTTGATGATGACAAAACTCATGGAGTTATATATGCATGGATTAAAGTAAAGCTTCAAAGAAGCTCCCCCTTAACTCATGCATAACAATAAAACATATAAGATATGCAATGAATGTTCTTAACAACATGTTTATATGTGTTTAAAACAATATCAAAACATGCTCTTGATACCAATAAAAATGAAACATAAAACATGCATAGACATGCATATAAACAAGGCTTCTTTTCATCAAATGTAAACTATATGCAAACACAAATATGCATATAAAACTCAAATTCTTCTCCCCCTTTTTGTCAATCATCAAAAAGGGTTAAAAATAAAAGAAAAAACAATAAATTTTTTTCCCCCTTTTTGTTCAAAGCAAAGAACTAATAAAGGGTTAAATCAAATATGATACCAAAAAAAATGTGGCAATGAAGTGTATATTGATATCAATTGAAAAATAACAAATCAATTGAAATAAAAACGAGAACATATACCAATTGAAAACACAAATAAAATGAAAATCTTGATACCAATTAGTAAGTAAACAAATAACCTACCAATTGTAAACAAACAAACTAGATACCAATTTTGGAATTAAACAATACTAATTTTGAATTTCCTTAAAAACAAATCTTGATACCAAATGAAACAATTATTCTTTGCCAAATGAAATCTTTATTTTCTATCATAAAGCAAGGGAGTGGAATACCAAACAAAATATCAAATGAGAGATAAGATGCCAATTAAAAAATAAAATACTAGTTTTCTCCCCCTTTATGAAATACCAAATGAAAATATGCATATGCTTGAAATAAGATACCAATTGAAAATTAACTCAATTGAAAATTTGCTTTAACATTGTTTCAATTTGAAAAGTTCAAGCTAAGCATAAACAAAATTTGTGATATCTTGAAGCACAAATAAATCATATATATATGTATGTAAAAGATAGATATCAATTGAAATTTGATACTATATGAAGTGCAAGCATACATATATAAAATACAAACATATATGAGTATACAAAAAGATGTCATATCGATACCAATTGAAAGAATTCAATGATACCAATTGAAACAACAATAAATACAAGTGTATGACTCATATAACCTACCACCCAATCATGGTTCAAGATAAAAAGGATTTTCATTATAAAGCATACAAGAACATGATCTCCCATCGAACCGCCCATTGATGGTAGGGGTTTTCAAAAATGATTTGAACAATATAGTATGTTTGAAAGTCTCTACCAATTTGAAGAATACCAACTAGTTTATGAAAATTTGAGAACTAGTAGAAATTCTTCAAGATAAAACAAAAAGGATTTTTCATGAAACATGAAAATCACAAGATCACTAAACACTCAAAATCTATATGGCACCAATAGTACTCAGGAAAATGAAATCATGAGAAAACATAGATAGAGTGAGTGTACAAGTGTTGTGAGAAACATATCAACATGAAAATGGACAATCAAGCTCAATATTAAAAACATGAAATTCATCCAAACGATTTAAACTTCAAGGCATATGTATGTCATGTACAAACTAAAGTATACATACATATCCTAAACATGAAGAGTCCACAAAAGTATATGCATGAAGGCACGTGGCTCAAGGATGTATATGTATAAATAATAATTTGGACAAGATAGACATATACATGAAGTCAACCACAAGATCATAGAAACACATTAAAAATGAGGAATACAAGTCAAATGCATGAATCATCAAAACTAGACTATACTAGTACATCAAATGACTACAAATGAGCGTTCAAGCACAAATATATAAAGGTCTATTTGTAGCTCACTAGTTGTACAAGTATAAATCCTAGTCTTAATGAAAACTAACACTCAAGCAAGTAATCAAATCATGAGGCATAAAATGGGTCAAAAATCAATATGATGTATTAATGACCTTTTAAAACTAAGATGGATGTATGATGCAACGATCTCTCAAAACAAGACTAAGAGCCGTATACCCCGTGAAGGGTTCTGAACTCCTTCCTCCTGATTCCCCTTTAATGGGTTAGAGGTGCGCAATGCAACCTTGTTGTATGAGAATTGATCGAACAAAGAATGAATAAAGTGCAATGATGAAATGCACACAAGATATATCACAAACATCCATATAATCATCTAAACAAAAATCATGGAATCATGAACATCATATGATCATTATGCATATGCATGTGCATTAGATCTAGGGCATACATGTTAGCTTAAACAAGAAGTGAACACTAAATATAGATCCATATGAAACATGGGTGCTCAAGTAACTAAACATGTATATCTCAAGTCTAATGAACAAGGCATAATCATCAAAACACATCATGCTATAAATGAATGATCTAAAAAGCATGTAAATAATAAATGGGAGTTAGAGAATGATACCAAAACCAATGAAGGTGCATCTCTAGTTCTCCAAAACATGGTGGTCATCTCCACCTAATCTCCTTGAGAGTGAAGCATCCAAATGGTTCTCTTTTAAGCTTAGAATGCATCCACCTCAAGGCACCAATGCCCTCAAGTGATGCGAGAGCTCCCACCTACATCAAACATCAAAGAGGTGGATCTTGGTACCCATTTCTTTGTGGGTCCACGGGGGTTAGTATCTTTTCTAACCCAAACATAATTAGTTGCTAAATTTTCATGATAAATGCGATCATAACAAAATCTAGCAAGGTGGCCTTTTCGACCACAATGTGTACGTGTGTACACGTGAGCATACATATGATGATGGTGATCATGAGAAGCATGTGTATGCCTAGATGGGTGTGCATGCAAGGTTGGAACTTGTTTCTTGCGAATCAAGGTTTCCAATCGTGTGTGATTCATGGCACAATGGCTCAAAGTGGAGCCCAAATTATCAACACTTTTCTTCAAATTATTTATATCATTTTCTATGCTAGAAGATAAAGTGGAGCATGCAATAGGTGTACTAGAACAAGAAGCTACACTAGCATGACAAACATGAATATCAATCTCATTTTGTAAAGATTTATTTTTAATCAAAACCAAATCCAATTCTTTTGTAATTGAATCAATTTTATTTTTCAAAGTAAGATTTTCTTTAAAAACAAGATCCAATCTAGAAGACAAAATCTCATTGTGTTCCAAAATATCATCACAATCATTTTTGCCTTTTAAAACTTCAATTTCTTTTAAAGCAATGTCTAGTTGAGATCTTAGTGAGTCACATTCACTAGTAATCTCTTCCTTCTCTTGCAAAACGGTTTCAAAAGTAGAGCATAAATCCTTCATTTCTTTTTGTAAATCAAAATGTTTTTCTTTCAATGAGTTATGTTTTTCCAAGAATTTTTCAAGCTTAGAAGCAAGTTCAACATTTAAATTTTGAACCTCAAAACATCCATGGCAATAAGAGCTATCATGTATTTGAGAGTCCGATTGTACCTCATTGGAGTCATTCCCATATGCCATGAAACAAGGCTCTTCGGATACATCTCTCCTAGATCTCCTCATATTGTTGATGATCCTTGGAAGCTCCGGAGATGTTAAGACGCTCCAAACTGCAAAAGCCGAGTTAAAACTATCAAAAACAAGTAAGAGATTATTATCAAAAGATGCTCTAAGTGTTTGAAGTGCAAGTGCATTGGCCTTCTTATGCTTACTAGTATTTGGGAGGGCTTCTATGGTGATGGCTTGATAAACTAGATGACCTAGTGTTTTTAAATATCTAGTCATGTTAACTTTCCAAGAGTCAAGTCTAGTATGGTCAAACATAGGAGGGCTAGCCATGAGAGCAAACTAGTATGAGTGCAAATGAGATGCAAATGAAGATTAGCAAACCAAGATCTTAACTCCTAGGTGGTTAAACCTAAATATCAGGAGCGCTAGCTCTGATACCAATTGAAAAGTCACCTAGAGGGGGGGGTGAATAGGTGACAATGCTAATCAATGGAACTAAATGCGGAATTAAAATTCTAAATGCAATGAGCACTCAAATGTGATCAACTAGTGATGCACACACAACCAAGCCTAAGCAAATATGATGAACAATATGAATAGTAATGCAAGACACAAAGTAATAGAGATGGAGATAGAGAGAGCCAATCGATCAAACACAAACACCAAGATATGTTCTCGAGGTTCGAGCACCCAGCTCTACATCCCCGCCATCCCCAGATGGATTCTAGCTTCACTATCACACAGACAGTTACAATCACCGGAGTACACAACTCCCAAAAGGCACACAGCCACACAAAGGTAAGGTTTACAACTGAGTGGTTTCCAACAACTACCACAAAACAATCTCTTGCTACTTGGTGGTTTAAAGCAACAACCACAAACAATCTCTTTTTCTCCCACAAAAATCCTATAGATATAGATAGTAGATTTTAGCTCAAGTGTGGGGAAAACCAAGGGATTTGAAACCAGCAACTCAAAGAAAATCTTTGGGAAATAAATCAAATCAAGATAGAGAAATTCAATTCAAAAGCTTTTCCCAAAATCCCTTCTCTTTGGTTTTTCAAACCCTAATCAAAAACACAAAAGATTGTTCACTTTGAATCCAAAAACCTATTTTTCTTGCAGCAAAAACACCAGAGAGATAGAAAATTTTAGCCCAAAAATTCTTAGAGAAAAACTCTCTCAAATGGAGTATTTATAGGTAATTCAGAAAACGAGCCGTTTACAGAATTTTTGCCAGAAATAGCCTGCCGGTCGACCGGCCCGGTCGACCACCCAACGTTCGAATTTTCGAACGTTACAGTTGCCGGTCGACCGGTCCGGTCGACCGAAAATTCCTGAGAGCAAACAGCTCTCCGTCGGTCGACCGCTTCGGTCGACCGGCCCATTGGGCTGCAGACGTGCACAGGTCTGTGCACGTCGGTCGACCGAACCGGTCGACCGGCCCTTGGTGCGGTTGATCGCTTCGGTCGACCGACCAGGCCTGTCAGCCTATAAATGGGTCAGAAAAACAGAGGTAAAAATATTCCAATAAATCCCACAAAATCTCTAAAATTTCACAAAAATAGTTTTATCATATTATATTGAAATATAAACTTGTGTTAAAAATCCTAACACAAATTTTAAACATATTTGACTATTTTTGTGTCATAGAAATTTTGCCAAAAACCAAAAACCGTATTTTCTAAAACCTTGTATTTTGAATAGAAAATACACATTGTCTAAAACTCATCCATGATACAAAAATATGATATTTAAACACTATGAAGCATATTGTATATGAATAGAAATTCAATATATAAGGAACATATATATATCATGATTTTTTGTCATTAAGTCCAAAAATAATGTTTTGATAAAAATACCAAAACACAAAACACATGAAATAGAATATCAAACTAAGTTTGTTTAAGCAATAGAAGCATGCATGTATATAGAACAAATCATATATACACTAAACCATGTAAACTTGTTTTGATATAAAATCTATTCATGAAGACCAAGATCGGTTAAACCAAAAACCGAAAAACAATATTCAAAACGTGAAACATGTGTGTTGTGAACTTGAGCTTATCATACTATACTAATCTTTACAATTAAGATCTAAACCCAAACTAAAAACTATGGATACCTAAGTCTTCTTGTAGAGCGCAATCTCCAAGACGGCTCGATCCAAAAACTCTTGATTCACCGAGCAAGTGCAATGTATGATCTTTGACGCTCAGGGCTCTTGAATCAACATGTGAAAGATGTGTGGAAGCTTTCACCAACTAATATCTTGATTAATGATCTGAAACTTAAACATCACAAGATAATTAGTACACATAACTACATGAGTTAATCATCATCAAAACTAGAGTGGAGGCCTTTGGGCCAACACGTGCACGTCTGTGCACATCGGTCGACCGACCCGGTCGACCGGCCACTTGGTGCGGTCGACCGGTCCGGTCGACCGAACTGGCCTGGCAGGCACAGTGCAGATCTGCACAGATACAGGATTTGAAAATAGGTCTTTTCACTCAATAAAAATCCCATAAATTCACAGTAAATCTAAAAAATAGTTTTAATCACAATAAAAACTGTTTTTCTAAAAATATGTTTTTCTAAAACTTGTTTTATCATTTTATGTTAAAACATAAACATGTGATAAAAATTTCAAGACAATATATCAACATATCAATTCATTTTAGAGTCTTGCAAATTTTATCAAAAACAAAACCTGTATTTTGTCAAACTTGATTTTTCCAAAACATGAATAGGGATATCAAAATAAGTTTGTTTACCAAGTTAAAGCATGTATGTATAAATAGAAAACATCTACTATACATATACCATATGTAAACTTGTTTTGATCAACTATTTATAAAAACCAAATATCAAATCATAAAACGTGTGTGTTTTGTGTTCACTTGAGCATATCAACTAAACTAAGCTTTACAAATGGATCTAAAACACAAACTCTAAACTAGATACCTAAGTCTTCTTGTCGATCTTCCATCTTCAAGTAGACTCGGTCCAAACTCCGTGATTCTCCAAGTGCAAAGGTATGATCTTTAAGCTTTGGCACCGGAATCATCATGAATAGCTTCTAATCATCTTGTTGAAGCTAATCACCAACCTAATATCCTGTTACTGATCTGAAACTTAGAAACACAAGAATATTAGTAAACATAACTACATGAGTGTTGATCATCATCAAAACTAGAGTGGAAGGCCATTGGGCCAACAATCTCCCCCTTTTTGATGATGACAAAACTCATGGAGTTATATATGCATGGATTAAAGATAAGCTTCAAGGAAGCTCCCCCTTAACTCATGCATAGGGATAAACAATAAATATATGCAATTAGTATTAAACATGAAACATGCGTATGCATAAACAATAAATGGTTCTAGATATCAAATGGAATATTCAAAACAAAATAAGCTCTAGATACCAATTACAAAGCAAACTCTATATCAATTAAACTTAATATTCTTGAGATTAAAACATAATATAAGCATGCATATAAAACTTCATAAATCTTTCTCCCCCTTTTTGTCAATCATCAACAAAGGGGTAAACAATCAAAACCATAGATAAAATGAGGGGTAAAAATCTTTCTCCCCCTTTTTGTCAATCAAAACAATGCAAACAATGTTCTCCCCCTTTTTGTCTAAAACAAAAACAAAGTCAATAAGGGGTGACTTTAAAAACATGATATCGATTGAAAATATGTCAATGAAGCATCTTGATACCAATAAACAAGGATCAATATATGTTATATGCTATATACATTCATGAAGAGGAAGACGCTAAGTTAGCTTCCCTACACATATGCATTACATGAAGAAGGGATGACAAGCCCCAATTCACATAACACATATTATGTAATGCATAAGAGGAGATGTGAAGCTCCTCCTACACACGTATATCATATAAAGAAGAGTTGTCAAGCTCCTCAATTTATAATATACTCAACATGAATCTATATGTAAGAGAGATGTTAAGCTCTCCTTGCATATAGGAAATACAAATCAAAACTTTGAATATATTCTTTAAACAAAATTTTGAAAATACCAATTGTAATTAAACATAAGTCTTGAATTCTTAAACATGAATCTTGAAACCAAAGCAAATTTTGAATTTCTTAAATATGATACCAATTGTAAATATTTTACCAATTGAAAAGATTTTACATAGAAACATTGATACCAATTGTAAGAATTGTTCATTTTAAAACATATAAACAACTTTTAATCATAAAGTGTGGGAGTACAAATACCAATTGAAATACAAAATCATATTTTCTCCCCCTTTATGAAATACAAACTAAAGTCATGCATAGTCTTGATAACAATTTAAAAGTAATCAATTTAAACAAAATTGAAACTCAAGCACTAGCATAAACACAAACATATATATGTATGAAAAATAGATACCAATAGAAATTGATATACTTGGAATTTAAAGCATACATACATACAAAACATATATGAGTATACAAGAAGATCAAAATGATACCAATTGAAAGAGTTCAATGATACCAATTGACATAACAATAAGTTCAAGTGTATACATCATATTCTCTACCACCCAATCATAATTCAAGTTTTAAAGATTTTCAATTTAGGGCATACATGAACATGATCTCCCATCCTACCGCCCTTGGAAGGTAGGGGTTTTCAAAGATAGATTTGAAAATGTAGTTTTGTTTGAAAATCACTACCAAAATGAAGAACACCGCAACTAGTTAAATGGAAAACTTGTTAACTAGCACGAAATCCTTCAAGCAAGGAATAAAACAAAAAATGAAATTCACATGATAATCATCACTCTAACCAATAAAGCATACCTCATGAGAAACAAAACATGAGCAATAGATATGAGTGTACAAATAATATGTGAAGATCATAATCATGAAAAATATTTCATTAAGCTCAATTATTCCTTAAAACATAATTCCATCAAAAACATGAAAAATCATATAAAACTCCTTATTTAATCTTCAAGGCATATGTATGTCTAATACAAGCTAAAATATACATACATATCCAAAACTCAACGAGTCCACTAAATGAATATTCATGAAGGCACGTGGCTCAAAAAGATGTATATGTATAAGATTAGTTTGAACTAGATAGACATATACATGAAGTTAAACATAAATACATGAAACATGAAAATCTACATCTTTACTAAAAGCAATTTTCATTTCAAGGTATATGTATGTCTTGTCCAACATGAAGTATACATACATATCCCTAAACACAATTGAGTCTATAAATAGATTTGCATGAAAGGCAAATGACTCAAGGGGTATACATGTATATCTTAAAGTTTGGCAATACGAACATATACATGAAGTGAAACACACAATCATAAAACAAATTCAAAAATGAGAATACAAGTTTAATATGTATGAATCATCAAAACTAGACTATACTAGCACATCTAATGGGTTCAAATAAGCATTCAATTCCAACTATATATAGATTTATTTGTAGCCCACTCTATGTACAAGTATATAACTAGTCTTACTGAAAACTAACACTTAAACATATATTCAAAACATGAAGCATCAAAAACACATATAAAAATCATCATGATAAAAGTAAAACATGATTATTATGTAAATTCACATGTATTAGATTCATGATGTACATTATAGCTCAAACAAAAGTGAGAACACTAATTATGGGTTCATATAAGCATGTGTGTCTCAAATACTATATATGTATGTCAAGGATCTAATAAACATGGAATGAACATACTAATCCATAGACATCAAAAACATGCTATAAACAATGAATATTAAAAGCATGTAAACAATAAATGGGAGTAAAGGATTGTTACCAAAACCGAAGAAGCAACTCTCCTTGTCTCCAAAACATGGTAGTCCTCTCCACCAAACCTTCCCTTGAAAGTGATGCATCCAATAGATTTCCTTTAAGTCCGGAACGCATCCACTCCAAGGTGTCATCACTCTCACGTCATGTGAGAGCCCACACCTACATCAAAAACAATAGGAGGGGTGGTCTTTGGTACCCATACTCTTTTGGGTCCATGGAGGTTAGTACCTTCTCTAACCCAAACAAACTTCTTGGCTAAATTTTCAACATGTAAACGATCATAGCAAAATTTAGCAAGATGGCCTTTTCGACCACAATGTGTACATGTGTACACATGAGCATACATGTGAGGAGTGTGTCCGTGTGGAGCATGTGTATGCCGTGATGGGTGTGCATGCATAAAGGATGGAACTTGTTTCTTTCGAACCAAGGTTTCCAACCGTGAGTGGTTCATGGCACATTGGCTCATAGTGGAGCCCAAACAATCTACTCTCTTCTTTAGCATACAAATATCATCATTAATCTTAGAAGAAGAGTTACATGCATTAGGTAGTCTAGATGATGAGGCTACACTAGCATGACAAACATGAGCATCAATCTTTTTATGCAAAACCTCATTTTTCTTCAAACAAGCATTTAATTCATTTGAAATGGAAATAATTTTATTTTTTAAATCAACATTCTCTTTTATAACAAAATCTACTTTTGAAGACAAATTTTCATTTTTCTTCAAAAGATTTTCACAATCATTTTTAGATTTTAAAACTTTATTTTCCTTAAGTGCAAGTTCTAATTGAGATCTCAATGAATCCCTTTCAATATAGACCTCAACTTTCTCTTGCAAAACATTGTTAAGTCTAGCATGCAAACTCTTATTTTCTTGTTCAATTCCTAGACTCTTCTTTTTCAACAAATTATATTTTTCTATCAATTTTTCACAAACAATGGAAAGTTCTTCATTCAAAGCATGAGGATCAACATAATCATTTGAAGAACTGGCACAATCATTACTATCTAGTTGAGATTCCGAATGTACCTCAAGGGAGTCATTCCCTTGGACCATATAGCATTGTTGTGGCTCAGATTCTCCGCTAGATTCCTCTTCTTGGATTGGCAATTGAAGCTTGGAGGTGGTGGTTGTTGTCAACTTGTTCCACACTACAAAAGCGGAATCAAGATTAGAAACACACATAAGATAATCTTTAGGTAATGTGCTTCTAATGGCCTCTAGGGCTTGTGCATTGGCCCCTATATGATTACCATCACCAAGATAACATCTCTTGGTGGCGGCAAGGAAAACATGCAAACCTAGGGTCTTTAGGTACATGGACATCCTATACTTCCAAACATCAATGTTGGAAGGGTCAAAGCTAGGAGGGGTCATGAAGCCCATGGTAAACTATATATGAATGTGCAAACAAACAAATGCAAATGAGATTAGCAAGCAAATGGATCACTCCTAGGATGTTAAGCCTAAGTATCAGGAGCACTAGCTCTGATACCAATTGAAAAACACCTAGAGGGGGGGTGAATAGGTGTAAGTGCTAATCTAAGAAACTAAATGCAAACTAAGTGCGCTAAATGCGGAAGCTAATGCAAATTATGCACAAACTAATACAATACAACAAGTGTAGCCGAATTCCCCTTGCGAGGCTCTGGACTAACTCCCCTTGATTCCCCTTGAAATGGGTTGAGGTGCTATGTGAAGCTCTTGTTGGATGAGTATAAGTTAGGCACACACACACAAGCAATCCAAACAATATAAAATACACCAATCAAGCCAAGCATATAAGAATGAATAGCAATATGAATAAATGCAAGGCAATATGAAATATGCACAACACAAGCAAATATGATATGATATGAATATGATGCTTTGCACAAATATAAGAGAGAGAGTTAGGGAGACAATGGATCAATACGCAAACACCAAGATTTGTTTCGAGGTTCGAGCACCTTGCTCTACATCCTCGCCTACACCACCGTGTAGGATTTCCACTATCTCAACTCCCACCGAGGGAACCTCTACCAAAGAGGATTTCTTACAACTCTAGGAGTACCAAACTCCTCTCTCAAACAACCACCTCACAACCGAGGGGTAAGGCCCGTAGCCAATACAACAACCAATCCACACACCTCTACCGAAGAGGCTCACAACCAAACACTATCACCTCTACCTAAGAGGGATCCACAACACAATCACCCGATCACCTCTACCGAAGAGGGATTCACAAATATAAGGGTGTTTACAACTATGAGGTTTACAACAAACAATCTCAAACACTTCTCTTTCCTTTTTCTCTTATCTTTTCCACAAAAACAAGATCCTAATAGTTTAGGATAGAAGATAGCTCAAGTGTGGAAACAAGTGTTTTTGGAAACAAGCAACAAAGAAAAATCTTTGGGAAAATACTTGCAATATGATAGAATTGAAGATCTAAGCAAAAATCCCAAAAACCTATTTTTCTTTGATTTTCCAAAAACCCAAAACAAATAAAGATGAGAAGTTTTTGCACTTAAAACTCTTTTGAAAATTCTTTTAAACACCTCAGAAAACTGGAAATTTTTCTCTTAGAAAACTTGGCCAAAATCCCCAAAGAGATTGAGTTTATATAGGCCAAACAGAAAACTAGCCGTTAGAGCTGAGCTGGCAGCTCTGACAGGCGTCGGTCGACCGCCAACGGTCAGAAAAGTGACCGTTGGGCACTAGCGGTCGACCGGCCCGGTCGACCGAAACATCCTGAGAGTTGAACTCTCAACTCGGTCGACCGGTCCGGTCGACCGACTACAATGTGTAGCCAGCGTGCACGTCTGTGCACATCGGTCGACCGACCCGGTCGACCGGCCACTTGGTGCGGTCGACCGGTCCGGTCGACCGAACTGGCCTGGCAGGCACAGTGCAGATCTGCACAGATACGGGATTTGAAAATAGGTCTTTTCACTCAATAAAAATCCCATAAATTCACAGTAAATCTAAAAAATAGTTTTAATCACAATAAAAACTGTTTTTCTAAAAATATGTTTTTCTAAAACTTGTTTTATCATTTTATGTTAAAACATAAACATGTGATAAAAATTTCAAGACAATATATCAACATATCAATTCATTTTAGAGTCTTGCAAATTTTATCAAAAACAAAACCTGTATTTTGTCAAACTTGATTTTTCCAAAACATGAATAGGGATATCAAAATAAGTTTGTTTACCAAGTTAAAGCATGTATGTATAAATAGAAAACATCTACTATACATATACCATATGTAAACTTGTTTTGATCAACTATTCATAAAAACCAAATATCAAATCATAAAACGTGTGTATTTTGTGTTCACTTGAGCATATCAACTAAATTAAGCTTCACAAATGGATCTAAAACACAAACTCTAAACTAGATACCTAAGTCTTCTTGTCGATCTTCCATCTTCAAGTAGACTCGGTCCAAACTCCGTGATTCTCCAAGTGCAAAGGTATGATCTTTAAGCTTTGGCACCGGAATCATCATGAATAGCTTCTAATCATCTTGTTGAAGCTAATCACCAACCTAATATCCTGTTACTGATCTGAAACTTAGAAACACAAGAATATTAGTAAACATAACTACATGAGTGTTGATCATCATCAAAACTAGAGTGGAAGGCCATTGGGCCAACAGGTATATATATATAGGTATATATATATATATACCTATATATATATATAGGTATATATATATATATAGGTATATATATATATATAGGTATATATATATATACCTATATATATATATACCTATATATATATATACCTATATATATATATATATAGGTATATATATATATAGGTATATATATATAGGTATATATGTATATACCTATATATATATATGTATATATGTATAGGTATATATGTATATACCTATATATATATATATGTACCTATATATATATATCTATATATATATAGGTATATATATATATATATACATATATATATATATATATATATATATATATATATAGGTATATATATATATATACATATATATATATATATAGGTATATACATATATACCTATATATATATACCTATATATATATATCGGTATATATATATAGGTAGCCATGTTCTTGCATTGTTGTTATCATTAGTGCGTATCAATTGCATGTTAAAACTCTGCATTAGCGTTGGTAAGTGTTGGTAAACTTGTAAGACCGTTGGTAAGCCCACTAAGTGAATAGGGTGTTCCAGGCATAGTGTTCCCGTGTTCCCGTTAAGACTAGAGTTGCAGCATACATTTGATCATGCATTAATTATGGCTAACATTGTAAGAAGAATGCTTCTAGGTTCCAATTCATCCTCAGGCTCAACTAAGAAGATAGTAAGAAGTAGGGAAGACATAATTCATGAGGACTATTTAGAATGGAAAATTCCAAATGAAAAATTAGAAAACATCTATAGTATAGGAACATTTGACTTCAAAACATCATACGCAATTAAAATTCATGAAGAAACATTCAATATTCAGAATAAATTTCAAACCATTCCATTATTATCCACCTTGGTATTACAAGAATTTCTAAAGAAAGGATTTCGTTACATACATTTTGGCCTAATACAGGTAGCCATTAAACCCTTAGTTCATACAGGTGTAGATATTCCTGTGTATACAGCCTTAAGAGACAAAAGACTAAAAAGATACAAGTCGTCTATTTTGTCTATGATTCAAACAAATATATGTAATGGTCCAGTCTATTTCAATTGTATGCCTAACTACTCTGTATCATTAACAGATCCATTATTCTTAAATTCATTAATCTTAGACATTCATTTACAAGGTGACGAATTTGAAAAATTTACTGAACAAGTAGCAGTTATGTATAAAATGTATTTCAAATTAATGAACTCTAATATGAACCCTAAATTCAAAATGATGAATACCTCTACACAAGAAGAAACTGTCTTACTTCAAATTGAAACTGAACATTCAAAAACCTTTGTCCCAAGAAGATTAAAGTGGAATGAAATCACAATTCCAGAGGAATTTAGGATTGAAAATCCTCAAACTCCTAGAGACATAGAAAGAACAGAAATTTCTGATATTATTGAAGAAAATGATGGAACGGTATTAATACGATTTAATTCGCTGAAAGAAAAACCTTCAACCTCTTTCAGGTATCCTGAATCTAGTAGGAGGTCATGCTCAGATTATTCATTACAACAGCCCATTAAAGTATTTCATAAATCTCCTCTTCCAGAAATGGATCAGGGAAATTATTCTCCGACATCATCACAGATGAAAGGAGACTTTAGTAGTGAGATTAATGTCATTACTAGTGATAAACCATTCATTAATAATAGTTTTGAATTAATGAAAGACTTCAGAGAAGAATCCGAATATTTTAATTGGTTCTCAGAATTTGATAAAACTTATCAGGAAATATTAATAAAAGAATGGATCACTGATATAGAAAAACATAAAATTAATTTTAACTTCGAAATATGGTTAGAATATTATTTAATAAAACAGGGCATTCAAAACCCGTACAACCAATCTCAAATCAATGTTCAAACTAGTTTATATAAAAAATGGCAATTATCCGACGGTCAAACAGTAACTTCTATCTATCCCCCATTGCAATCTATTAAAATTACTACTAAAGAAGGAGACATTACTGCCTCACCCTTTAAAAAGGGAAAAGATAATAATGAACCGGTTAACATTGAAGACATTAAGAAAATATATCATCAAAATAATTATTCAAATCAAATGCTGCACACGATAGCACAACAAATAGATTCTTTATCAACTGAAATTAAAGGGGTACACAAAGAGTCCAGTCCTAAATTTCCACAAAGTTATTCAGCACCACATTTTCAACCAACTAATATACCAATTGAATTTGAAGAAAAAATTCAACCACTAAACTTACTAGGACAAATAACTCAAGCTCTAGAAAAAATTAATAAAGATATTCCAAGCACATCAAAGATAAATACGATTGAAGAACAAAATGCATCAGAATCTGAATCTGCTGAAGACTCTTCAGCCTCAGACAATTCCTTAGTACAACAAATTAATCAAATAGAAGATGATATTCAAGGAACAGATCAAGATTTAGAAATTAATAGAATTCATCGAAAATACAAGCAGCATAACAATTCATACAAAAATTATTGGCGTAAAGGAAGAACTAGGAATTATTATCCTAGGCCAACCCTTCCAGATATTCAATATGAAGAACGAGCAATATTCAAGTCAAGTTACGATGGTACTTCAGTTTATGAATGGAATATTGATGGCAAAAGTGAATATGAAATATTAAACACTTTACAGGAAATTGGTATGGCAGTAACTGCCTACAAAACAAACCGACTACAAGAACAAAATGCCACTGTTTACATTGTCACCGGATTCACTGGTCAATTAAAATATTGGTGGGATAACTCATTGACCCTAGAAGACAAACAAACTATTTTAAATCACGAAATAGAAGTAGAAGATGCTCAGGGAACAATTACTAGGAGAAATGATTCTACTAGTTTTCTCATCGTCACAATAGCAACACATTTTGTAGGAAACCCTGCAGAAGAATTAGGATCTTCAAAAATATTCCTTACTAACCTTCGATGTCCAACCCTTTCTGATTTTCGATGGTACAAAGATATGTTTCTAACTCATGTGTTAAAACGGTCCGATTCAACCAAATCTTTTTGGAAAGAAAAATTTATTACAGGTCTACCCAATTTATTTTCACAACGAGTTTTCACCAGTATTAAAAAGGCCATGGGAATTGAAGATGATAATATTGATTTTAGTACTATTACATACGGTCAATTATTTGCATTCGTTAAAAAGGAAGCACTACTAGCCTGTCAGGAATTAAAATTTCAAGCCAAATACGGTAATAAACGAAAAGAAATGGGCCCTTTCTGTGAAGCATTTGGCATCACAGGAATAAAAGCTCCCTCAATAGAAAAGAAACACAAACAAAAAATGATTCCTTATAAAAAGCATAAGCCAAAGAAATACAAATATTCTCGAAAACATTCAAACGAAGATTATTATCAATCTAAAAGAATTACTTGTTATAAATGTTGCAAACCTGGTCACATCGCAAGTAAATGTAAATTAAAAGGCAAAAATAGAATTAATGAAATCATAGACAATCTATCAGATATAGATTCAAACATAAAAGAAAAATTTAAAGAAAAATTACAACTCTATTCTGAAATTAATAAAATATCTGAAGATGATGGATTTTACTATTCTTCAAGTTCTAGTGACCATACGTGTACATGTAAACAAATTAATATGATTAATACAAGAAACACTCTAAAATTACCTAAGGCAAAAAATTTAAAAAAAGATTCAAAAGAATTGATATTCGATATGATACAACAGATTCCAGACCCGGAAAAACAAAAGGAACATTTAGAAAAATTGAAAACCCTAATAATCAATGAAGAAGACAATACGGATAAACTAATTCAACCTTTTAGTATCTCAAAACTTTTTGAGACCTATCCCGTAAATACAACCTTGAAGCCCCAACCAAATAGCATTCATGAACTTCGAACAGAAATAAAATTATTAAAAGAAGAAATTAAGAATATTAAAGAAAATTTAAGCCAAATAGAAACAAAAAATTTAGCATACGAAACCCAAATGTGCCTTATTCAGACTCAACTCGATAAAGGAAAAGAAATTGCAACCATATCGGAAGAAGAGTTACCTTTCTCATTAAACGAAATCACCATTTCAACCACTGAACCCTCCGACTCTAACTTCATTTCAACTATTAAGGGATTCACATATCAGAAATGGTTTGTATTCATAAATATTACAATTCACAATTCTAAATTCACAATATTCATAGGGGAACCATAACACCAATCAATAGATCAATAGAATTTGCAAACAAATTTCCCGATGAAATTAAAGATAAAACCCAGTTACAAAGATTTTTAGGATGTTTAAATTACGTATCTGATTTCATCCCAAAAATACGAATAATTTGTGCACCACTATTTCAAAGACTCCAAAAAAATCCACCAGCATGGTCTGATAAGCATACTCAAATAGTCAAACAAATTAAAGAGAAAGTCCATTCATTACCATGTCTATGCATTCCTCATCCTCATGCATTCATGATAGTTGAAACAGATGCATCGGATATAGGATATGGTGGCATACTGAAACAAAGATTTCAACAAACATCTCATGAGCAACTGGTTAGATTTCATTCTGGTGTATGGCTCGGTCCTCAAAAATCTTACTCCACCATCAAAAAGGAAATTCTTTCCATTGTTCAATGTATTTCTAAATTCCAAGATGATCTTCTGAATAAAAAATTCCTTCTCCGAATTGATTGTCAATCCGCTAAATTTATTCTTGAAAAAGATGTTCAAAATATTGCATCTAAGCAAATTTTTGCTAGATGGCAAGCCATTCTTTCTATTTTTGATTTTGATATAGAGTATCTTAAAGGTTCAAATAATTCCTTACCCGATTTCCTAACTCGTGAATTCTTAACCACAAATTCAAAATGAGTACCGACAAAGGCAAATCTCCGATTCAAAAGACCGTCAATTCCAAAGACTATGAAATAAAAATCTCATCACTTTCATCCTCGCCTATTCAAAGTCCCAATAAATTCCAAGTCTTAGGTAATTTTCCTCCTCTTCCTTATGCCATGACTCTTCAAACGCCTTCTGCCAAAATTCAAAACACATCACGCCCTCAGTCAACATCTGATTCATCTCCTTATTTCACCAAAAGGAATCCAGAACATCTACTCCTTACCACCTTTACTGAAATTCCTGATTACAAAACCCTCTCCTCATTTGTTAATAAAATCCTACCTTCTGGTTGTCAATGGATTCCAGACGACCCACTCAAAACTCAACGATATTATGAACTTGTTCTCGTTGACTCTGGCTCTATTGAGCTATATCATTCTATGGACAAAAACAATCCCGACAGAATCTCTTATTCAAAATGCATCATCAAAAGAGTAATCAAACCGACAGAATGGGCATCCTATGCTACAATGAAGGATTTTATAGTCAATTACATTCCAAAAGGTTACTCCTATCATGATTATCGGATGGCCTGGTATCGCGCATTCCTCTACAGACCATTTGATCATTCATGGTTTTTTTACCTTTCATTCAAACTGTCAAGAAGATTTTCCAATTTGGTTCTATGAGTGGTGGCATTCATACGGACCCACAACAGATATTCTACCACCAGCAATACTCAAAGGCTTCAATCCCTACCTACTCAAAGCCAAAGGACTACACTATGTCAAGACAGTATAGTTCTACAGAGAATTCAAGGTTCCATGGATTTTCTGTTGGAGTTACAGAGTTGCTCAACATTATAGTATTGCCGACAAATTTCCTATGAGTCTCTTCCGAGAATTCAAAATTAAATGGTGGGACAAATTTAATCAAGCTCTCTGTTCGGACACAACAGTTACTGAATTCCTCGCCACCGGCAAAAAACTCCAACATCATATTCAACAAATTGCCAAGCAAACGGATCCTTCCACTACTCCAAAATCCAACTCCAAAACCCCAGTTCAACTCCCAGACGACTCTGATTTAGAAGACGAATTCCAACAGTTCTTACAATTCTAAAAATTTAAGAAGATGTAGAAGCAACTCAACCGTTCCTGATTAAGACTAAGAAGGTATACGTATTATGAGTATAAAAATGTATTTTATGTACCCTTTCTTGTCTCCGCTATAGTATAGGACTATACCGAGTCGAATCTCAGGGAGAGCTCGCGATGGAAGCTTTGACGAGTGGTAGTGAAGTTAACAAACGAGAATTCTTCTATGCTAATAAAAATAGTGAATCAAATGAAAAAGAAACTAAAGAAAGGATGGATATGTTCATGGTGGAAAAGTCGGAAAAGAAATCAATAGTGGATTTGGTATTCACAAGAAAAGAAAAGGAAACTTAAAGAAGAAGCATTCCATGACTAGCTTACCTTACTACCTTACCAATACTTACTAAACTCCGTGATAGTGAAGGCTTGCCTCATGTTGTCACTCCATCGGCGTGGATTCGTCTCGCGTGTTGATCTAATTACTTTCTCACTTGTCGAATGGGTGGTTTAACCCATCGGAGAAGAGAAGACCATACAACTTGCAAGATGAACAAAAGCAATAACCCATGAGTTAGTGAAGATGGCAAGGCTAGTGGTTAGCTAGTACATGGAGAAGGAATTAGCTAAAAGCCATTAGAGAAGTAAAACAAAGCATGAAGTAAATTTGCAAGGAATTAAAGAAAGCAATAAAGAAAGCAATTAAAGAAAGCACATAAACTAGAACCAAGCTCAAGTAGAGGAAGGAGAATGGATCAATCCTTGTTGCTTCAAGTGTCACCCTTGATTACACAAGCTCTCTCTCTCACAATCACTCTCTTTTACAATGAATTCTAGGGAAGAAGAAGAGGGATCTAAAGAACTAAACCTAGAGAAAAACTAAACAAAATTACAACAACTAATGAATTCTCCTCTCTTCTCCATTTCCCCTTTTGCTCGCAGGTCCAAGGTCCCATATTTATAGCCCCAGGTGAAGAATCTAGAAGGTAGTTGGTTGGCGCAAAATCCGGGATCCTAACTCCCTGTAACTGCCGCCGACTTGCAAGATCTCCCAGATCGGGCGGCAAAATCTGGGCCGTTGAGCCCAGATTTTCTGGTGGGATCTTCTTGTTAGGTGGTTAGCCACGTGGACTATCTGGATTCTTCTTTGGGCGCGTGGATCTTTCTGGATCTGGAATTCAAATCTTGGCTTTATCTTTAATCTTGGATTTAATCACTTTAATTAGTGTTAATTAAAGTGATTATTTGCTTTATCTCCTTTAGAGTGTGTACCTGCAAATATGTAGAGAAGATGAGTAAAAATCATATATTTATTAACTAAATGCATGGGAATTATGAGGTAAAATATGCAATATTGGATTACAATCACACCCCCACACTTATTCTTTTGCTCGTCCCGAGCAAAACAAAGAAAAGAAAAGAAAATCCTAACTACCAATTTTATTACACCACTTTCGCAGGTGACGCGATTGCACTGAGCGTGTGCAACAAGCCGTTAAACCTCTAGGTTACCCTAGAGGAGGAGTGTTGTCTCCTGAGGGTTTTCAGCGGATTACACCCACAAAATCCATAAAGAAAGAAGACAAATGTTAATGTTTTGAAAACGCATTTTGAATAAGAGACATGTTTATGGACTATTTTTGCAAAAATCTAAGTGATCCTAGGTCATAAGTCCACCTATAATTATTCCTTCTTTAAACTTAGTCTCTATGCAAGATCTTGTTTTCAATTAAGGTAAGAATTCAAAATTGGATTGAATACTTTATCTTTCATAAAACCTAGATAATATGCACACCGTGCTCAGTGAAAATTTCTGGGACTTCAACTCCAACCATCAAGCCATTTATTTATTTATATATTTTTTTATTTTTCTTTTTTCTTCCCTTAGTTTAGGCTTTCTAGTTCACCCTTGTAACGAGCCTTTAACCGATGACTCCCAAACCAGACGGTCTTAGGGCACCAAATGAGAAAACATCCCTCGGGTTTAAGGACTCGAGTGAAAAAGGCCACAAAACTAAAGGGGATTATTTATTATCACCGTTAGGCGTGAATAATCATGCTTCTTGAGGCACAATTTCCCAGCTTAATAAGTGATGCTTTATTTATATTTATTTATTTTTTTTCTTTATATGGCATTTTTGGTCTTTGTCTCCATCCCAAGAAATGTGTAAGTGTAAAGTGCATATTATCTAAGGCAAAAAATGCAAGATAAAAATATCTCCTCAATTTTACTTACTTAGCCTATAATTTTCAAACAAGATCTATTATTTCAACTAAATTTAAGATGTCATAATTAAGGCTTTCTTAATTCCTAAGATACATCTTAATTTTCTTAAAAATAGATCTAAACTTTGTTTCTTATTTCAAAAAGTTTTTTTTATTTTATTATATTTATTTCTAAAAGAAGTGTAAAAGAAAGAAAATCTAAAATCTAAAAGAAATGTAAAAGAAAGAAAATCTAAAAACTCTATGTTAGTAAACCCTCCCCCACACTTATTTCATGCATTGTCCTCAATGCATCATGATATATGTATGCATGAAACAAAAATGAAGAGGGAAGGAAAAAATTACCTTAAGGTGGTGGTTCCGGTGGTGGTCGGATTGGTCCACGAAACATGGCCCAATCAACTTTACGTTGGGTTTTCAGGAACCCACCAAAAATCTCAATAATATGACCCACAAGAATGATGTGTGCATGAATGATTTTTATTATGTACATGACCCCATCTAATTTCCAAATTTTTAAAATAATTTCTGAGTTAAATTCATCAACTACCTTGTCCCAGAATGGAATATGAAATGATAGAACGGTTGACTTGGACTCGGAAAGGAACACCGACTCAGGGAAGTGAATGAAGTCAAGTAAAGGTTCAGGAGTCGGAATGGATTCAGGAACTGGGTCCAAGTCAAGAAAATGAAGCTCAAGTCCACATTCAGTTTCCCATGATGGAATGTGACTATCTAAGATTAGTGATTCAAGTTCAGGAGGGTTGGGAATCAAAACTGACTCTAAAATGTTACTCAAATTGGGTAACAAAACAGGAGTCATTAATGATTCAGGTATTTGAACTAAATCACAAACTTGAGGGTCAAAGTCACATTTCTCATTGAGTTCAATTCCACAAAATGGAGAACTTGCCAATTTGTCAATAGGATCTTCAAAAAGGTATAATTGGTCAAGTTCAACATGATCCTTAAAGATGGGTGATTCAACTTCATTGTGAATTGGGAAAGGATCCAATGTCGACTCCGGGAAAAGATTGAAGTGAGGTAAAGATACCGGAGTCATTACTGAATCAGGAAAAAGAATTGAATCACTAAGTTGGGGTTCAAGATCACATTCCTCATGTAGTTCAATTCCAAAAAATTATGAACTTGCCAATTTATCAATGGGACTTTCAAGAGTATGAAATTGGTCAAGTTCAATGTGATCATCATAAAAGATTGGTGATTCAATTTCACAACAGATGGGTACTGGATCCAAGTCTGACTTGGGAAATGAAGTGAAATCAGGTAAGGATATGGAAGTCATGATTGAATCAGGAAGTAGAGTTGAATCATCTGGTGAAAGTTCAGGATCATGTTCATGTTCAAGTTCAATTTCAGGGAAAGGAAAACTTGCCAAAATGTCAATTGGATCTGAAGTTTGGACAAGTTCATTTGTAGGAGATGAAAAACTTGCCAAAATGTCAATGGGATTTGACGTTTGGACAAGTTCAATTTTAGGAAATGAAAAACTTGCCAAAATGTCAATGGAATCTGAAGTTTGGACAAGTTCAGGTGGTTGTGCTGAAATTGAATCTTGATTTCCAAAACAACATGACTCTTTGACAGAATGGTTAGTGACATTAGAAATAGGATGAGAATGAAGAGTTTGGATCATCAAATCTATGTCACGGTTACGATCATTTCGAGCATGAGTCAGGAATTCAAGCATCTTTTCACAATTCATTGGTTCATCATTTTGTTGAAAAGATGAAGAATTGTTTTGAAATTGGTGATGAAATTGTGAGTCAAAACTGTGTGGTGATGGAAGAGTGGACTCACACAAGAAATCTTTACTCGTTTCCATGACAAATGGTTGTTCATTAGGAAAAGGTGGAACTGAGTAAGACTCTTGAAAATACTGTGGAATTGGAGGGGCAAATGTTTCGTGAAATTGTTGCTCGGCCCTCTGTAGATTAGCTTCTATACTCCTGAGTAACTCAGATTTTTCTTCAATTGGTGGTTCAGAAAAAGGAGTATATGAAGCGGATTCTGGAAATGAATATTGTGGATATTGTGGACTCGGTGAATATGGTGGACAAGGAGGTTGATAATTAAACTCGGGGGACTGGAATCCCCAATTACTCGGTGAAGAGTTGAAATTATTATGGAAATTATAGTTATTAAATGGGGGGTATGGGTCATATTGATTCGGATAAGGCCAACCCGGTGTAT
Organism: Agave tequilana; assembly: GCA_038442645.1. NCBI lineage: Eukaryota > Viridiplantae > Streptophyta > Magnoliopsida > Asparagales > Asparagaceae > Agave > Agave tequilana. The sequence goes on from JAVJIF010022766.1 coordinate 36,270, forward strand.
TTGGTTGGTGCATATTGTAAAACACCGGGTTAGAATTATCCGAATATGAAGTATGTGTGACATATGGATTATTATTGAAAGAATTGTTGAAGGCCATATCACACAATCACAAACAAAAACAAACAAACAAACAAACAAACAAAAGAAAAAAAAAATTCTAACCTAAGTTAGTGTAGACTTAGGACCTAGACGACTCCTAACTGATAGACTGTCCACGGGAGGTTTAGTGTAGACTCTAACCACAAGCTAATCAGCCAGGGAAGGGTAAGGTTGGTGGGAGGTTTTCCGTCCGGAGACGTTCCTTAATTAAGTAACCACCACCCTTCGGGCTTTCGGCCCTCAACCCCTTTCCTAGACACTGATTTTGCAAGAGTTAAATTCCAACACTTTTCCCCCTTAGGATAATCTCCTAAATGAGTCCGAGATGTCCCTAGGGCCAACGTCTATTTTTTTTTTTTTTAAATTAGGCTTGGGTTAGTGAGTGCTTGGGAAAATGATTTTCGGGCTAAGGAAAGGGTAATGAACTCCCCACCTTATCTTATTTACGGGTTATGCCCTTAAAATTGATTTGTGCAAGTGTACAAGAAATATAACAAGGATTCACTCAAAGCATGAAAATCAAGCAAGAGATGATTCCTAGTCTACATGCAATGCGAAACGTACCTTGCCTCCAGCACTCTTCAACAGTAAAAGTAAAGAATTGAAAGACATGTGCCTAAAATGCAAGTGTCTAAACAATTTTTAACAATTTCAACCAATTTTTACTGTTGTTTAAATTAGCAGGTATATGGTGAAGAATACAAGATTTCAGGTATATAAGCAGCTGTATTTTGCAGAGAAGCAAGCCCTGCAGAAATTTTATCAGAAGTTCACTCCTTATTGCCGCAAATCTGCGGCAAAATCCCAGAAATTGCGGCAATTTGGAGGGATCCTGGTCTCTGCTTTCGAGAGCAGAGGCCCAGGTCCACTTGTATGTCACTACAATGCAAGATTTGCTGTTTCTTCACCTGTAACCTGCAAACAGAGAAGAAGAATCATTTAGTACTTCACTTTAACCTAAAAAATACGTTGCTCTCCCCGGCAACGGCGCCATTTTGATTAAGACTAAGAAGGTATACGTATTATGAGTATAAAAATGTATTTTATGTACCCTTTCTTGTCTCCGCTATAGTATAGGACTATACCGAGTCGAATCTCAGGGAGAGCTCGCGATGGAAGCTTTGACGAGTGG
>JAVJIF010022766.1:42500-48639 GCA_038442645.1 Agave tequilana
CTCGTCGAGTTTGTCATCTTCTCGTCTTTGAGACGAAGGTCTACGCCGCTCGATCAAGCACCCGCTTCACACATTTTCTCTGTCGCGTCTCCGTAGCCATTCAGGCGCCCCTTTTTCACCTTGCTTCTCCCCCACGAGCCCCAGAAGTTCGCCTCCATCCACAAAGTCTTTGGCACCAGCAACGTCTCAAAGATGCACACGGTAACAACAAATAACAATCAAGAATTAGTTTTCTTAATTAAATACCAATAAATTTTTTTTTTTTTTTAATTTGCAGGAGGCTCTTGAGACCCAACAAGCCGATGCAGCAAATAGTCTTGTCTACGAAGCCAATATGACCGCGATGGCATCAAATGCAGTTGAACCAGGTATGAGATTCAAGCAGATCATATTTATTACTTTATTCTATCTAATAAAGTTTTAGCTAATATTCATAGCACATGTATCTCTTATTAAATATAACGTATCATGATTATGTTTGATGTTGCCTCATGACAACGTTTCTAGGTTGTGTCATGGAAAGTCAGCATGCTACGTCTCAAGTTTTAGACACCAATAGTTCATCGCAAACAACATGGATTCCACAAGTTGATGACTCTCAAAAACCAACTATGGGAATGGCATTTAAATCTCTAAGGGACGCAGAAAACTTTTATGAGGAATATGGGAAGGTTGGAGGCTTTGAAACTCGAAGTAGTTCGACAAAGCTTTCGATCAATCGAGAGCTAATTGGGAAAAGTTTTGTATGTGCAAAGGAAGGTCAGACACAAAGCAAAACAAATGGGATTAAAAGAACAGGTTCGGTAAGAACAAACTGTAAAGCAATCATGCGGTTGGCTCTAGATCGAACAAGTAAAATGTGGATAGTAAAAAGTTCATTGAAGAGCATAACCATGGGGCGATTACCCCATCTAGGTTACATTTGTTGAAGGCAAATCGTGAGGTTAGTAAGGCAAAGAAACAATTAATGAAGCAATTCAAGGGAGCTAACATATCTACAAGCAAAGCCATGATTTTTCTCGAACATGAAAATGGAGGTTATAATCGAATTGGATGCACAGAAAGAGATATAAGAAATTGGGAGAGAGATGTTCGACAATCTTTGAAAGGACATGATGCACAAATGTTGATTGACCACTTCAAGTGGCATCAAGAAAAAAATTCTTCCTTTTTTTATGAATTTGATACGACTGAGGACGGTAAATTAAAGTGGTGCTTTTGGGTTGATGCTATAGGAAGGTTGAATTACTCTCATTTTGGAGATGTACTAATGTTTGATGCTACTCACAATACGAATCAATATGGCTTGATATTTTCAGCATTTGTTGGGTTAAATCACCATTCACAGTCTATCTTCATGGGATGTGCTTTCATTCCAAATGAATCTTCTGATTCTTTTGAATGGGTATTTCAAATGTTCTTAAAGGCAATGGGAAAACCACCTACAGCAATGATTACTGATCAAGATCTTGGAATAGGAAAGGCATTATCGAGCGTGTTCCCACATACTCGTCATAGACTTTGCATGTGGCACATATTGGACAAAGTTCCAGATAGGTTGGGTTCATGGGCACATAATCAGGAGTTTATGACACCATTTAAGACTAACATTTGGAATGCAGTATGTCCAGAAGAATTTGAGGCAATATGGAATGCCCTTCTTGAAAAACATAACCTTAATAATGACTGGTTGAACTCATTGTGGGTTATTCGGGAGAGATGGTTACCAGCTTATTATAGAACCCACTTTTGGGCTGGCGCCTCGAGCACCCAGCAGAGTGAAGGAATGAATGCTCTCATGAAGATGCATGTTTCAAGACGGAATACCCTATACGAGTTTGTCGTTATTTATGACAGGATTCTTGCAAGACAAAGAGAGAATGAGATTCAAGCAGACCACAAGACATTGGAGAAAAAACCTACTTTGAAGACACCATGGCCAATGGAAGATCAAATGTCTCAAGTCTACACGACATATGTCTTTTTAAGTTTCAAGATGAGATACACAACAGTTTGATGCTAAATGTTTGTATGATTGCAGAAGAAGCAAGTGAGAGAAGGTATGAGGTGTCTAAATGTGGAAATAAGGATTACAAGAGACTAGTGAAATATTTTAATGCAAAACAAACTGCAAGTTGTACATGTTTGATGTTTGAGTTTACAGGCATTCCTTGTCGACACATCTTGGCGGTTCTAAAACAAAATGACTATAATAGATTACCAGAAGTTTATGTTTTGCAACGATGGACTAAATATATTAAAGAGGAATAGTTGTAGACAAAGAAGGAAATTTGATGGAAGATGGTAGTAGCATGCATTTTTCATCTCATCATAGCGAGTTATCCTACTGGGCTAATAAGGTGGTTGATATCGGGCTAATGTCCAAGGTAACCTTTAATTGGTTAGAAAACGACTTCGTGAGGCATACAATGAAGCAAATTGCCTATTATCCAACGATGGTAAATCTATTGAGGATCGTTCTGAAGATGAGAGTAAAAAGCAAAAGAAATTTTCTCCTATAACTGTGCATGATCCTGATCAAGCAAAAACAAAAGGAAGAAATAAAGGGAAGAGAATGAAAGCAGGGCGAGAGAATCTAAAAGCTAGAAATCGAATGTGCAATCGATGCAAACGCCGTGGACAAAATCATGATGCTCGAAACTGTCCTTTTTTAAAAACAGAGTAAGTTGAATTTGATTACATTGATTATGCTTTATAATAAAAACACAAACTCGTAATTCAGGGTTTTTAACTTCTTTACAATTCTTTAGGCCATCTAAAGCATGTAACTCATCCAATCCCACAGAAGAAAAGTATGAAAATGATTTTGTTGAGGAAGACGTGGAAGACTGTAATCCCCTCGGCTCAATTCAATCTTTGAGCTAGTAGCTTAGCTAAGGTAATAATTTTACACATGATTATAGTTCAGCTTCTAAAGTAATTATGCATGGTTATATCATTTTAAAGTTCTTTTATTCTAATATGTTTGCCTCTTGAATGCAGGGATAAACTCAAAGACCTCATTTTTAAGAATGAACTCAAAGACCTCAGAGATAATCTACTGATATTCTAAAATTTTGAATATATGTATATCATTGCAATGGATGTTTTCGACACAATGTTGAAAGCGGATTTAGTGGATTCTACTGTTTGGAGTTGATTTTGTACTTATTGATGCAAAAATTAAATTATAATTTAGTGGATTCTATTGCCTCTTTTGAGTTATATGGATTATAAGTTTGTTAAACAGTTCCATATAAGAGTTGAGACGGTTAAAATTCTTTGATTTTGAGAGTGTGTCATTTATGTTTAATTTATATGATTGGATCCTTGGTTAAAGTTTTCAGGGACCATGATTGTATCTCATTTTCGGGATCTCTTCATATTTTTTTTTCTTCGATTTTTTACTTGGTAGCTCTACATGTATGGGTTTGAAAGGTAATTGTTGCTGTGATTGTGAATCTAGTCCTTTGGTTATTAGAGATTTTATGTGTACATTGAATCAATGATGCCTCAAGTTTTATACTTTTATATCTGCCTCCAGGTTATGGTGTTGTTTCTGAATGTGCATTTGTACCAACAGATCACAATGTGGCAGCGCTCAGTCCTACTAGCAATGCGGGTATAGTTCAAGACTCAAATCAAACCTCACATACTGTCTTGCATGTGTTATTGCCAGTAGCAAATATACAGATGCAAAGTGGTACTACATCGAGTCCTCATGATTGTGCTTGCGCTTGCTAATATGTTGTATTCTTTTGACTGGAAATTACCTGCTGGAATGAGAAAAGAGGACATTGATATGAATGATGCTCCTAGAATTACTGTGCACAAGAGATCTGTTCTTCCCCTTGTTGCAGTAAAACATGTTATAAAGTAAGAGCATCAAGTGTGAGTCTGTGATTAGTTACCTATCTCATGTAATATGAAGTGTAACAGGTTTTTATAACTGCTTCTAAGGTAGGGCTTTAGAAATTTAGGCTATGACTGATATGTTCTCATGGTGTTATATTACAGAAAGAATTATTTCTGTTCAAACCCATATTTTCTCAATTTTCCTTTGAGTGATATATTTTTATGGTTTTGACGTGTTAAATGTCGGAAAACATCAACAATTATTTCACTTGCATTTCCATTAAATTTCCACTGGAAGCTTTATTACTATCACAACCTTTGAAACTCGAAGTTCTGACAGAACACCACCCCCACACACACAAAAAAAGAAAAAAACAAAACAAAACAAAACAAAAACAACCCATAAACCAAAACCAAGAGAAGGCAGCGAGTAGGCATGGGTCTTACCCTTACCCTAAACCAGTAAGTCAGCAATTATAGAAGTGGAATGCAGTTCTCAAGCAATTGAAATCAATAGAATAATATTTCCCTAATACTACATCGAATCAAGCAGCAGTTGAATCTTGCTAAAGAGAGACTGAATTAATGCCAGCTATTCTCATTCGAGAGAATCCTGATTGACAAATGGCCATTAAGATAGTGTATCTCCAGTAGAAACCATCCTTGTAGAGAAAAACATTGTGTTGATTGGGAACTCACAATGTCACTAGAAGGAATTTCACATGTCATGAAATAAATAATTGGTAAACTGATCTGTTGGATATAAATATTGGGTACAAGAATCATGTGAATATGATCACTGGTATTTTGATCACTTGGATATATAGCACAACTATTTTCATTTTATATGAACCGACGCATGATTTCACATGTACAAAACCAACTCAATTTAATTTCTTTTATAATCAATCTCACAAACGAACTGAGTACATAGTTTAGTTCACTCTTGTATTATTGAGTTCTCACTAACTACATGCACGGTAAGCAAAATCTTAGAAAAGAAAGATGATGGCATGAAGGCTTCAGAGGTATCCCAAAATGCTTAGCAACATTTCGGAGTTCTTTTGACAGTTCTGCTATCGCAAAGATGATACGCATGCCATGTTAGCACTTCACCATCATCGAGACATACATCGACATTTTCCTTTCACCAACATTGCACCTGTAACAAAGTCATGGAATAAAAATTTTGAGATAAAAAGTGTTTCAAGATTATAGATAGAGCAACTGATACCAACAAAAAGTTACTTTTGAACTCGGCATTTCAACAAACACTTCTCAAACACCATAGACTGCATCAATAATTTTTCAGATTATAGATAGAAAGTGTTTCAAGATTATAGATAGAGCAACTGATACCAACAAAAGTTACTTTTGGACTCGGCATTTCAACAAACACTTCTCAAACACCATATACTGCATCAATAATTTTTCAGCTACAAAATTCTAAAATTATGAAAATACAGATTGTACATGACAAATATAGCACTTCAATCACTAAGAAAACTTGAAGCAAAAACAAAAATAAAGTTATCAAACCACCCAAACAAAAAATAAATCTGTAAGAACTAAAGAAAATTGAAGTTGTATTATTTGTTGGGTGTTTTTTGAGAAGTAAAAAATTGAAGCAATTCAGTTGTATTTTCTGTGGATTCAGCATATCGGAAAACACTTTTCAAACAACAGCCAAAAAAAAAAATACAGATGACAGCATCAATTCGTCAACTATAAAATTCCGAAAATATGAAAATTAAGATCATATACATAGCAAATATAGCACTTGAATCCCCGTAGAAACATGTAGGAAAAGCAAAAACAAAGTTATGAAACAATAGCTATGGCTGCATCTGGAATGAAAACCCTACAAGGAGAAGAAAGAAAAGGTTTACCTGATCCGAGCACCGCTGAGACGATTTGATCGTCGATCAGAGAGGATGTCGAGAGAGGATGCAGAGACAAGAAGACGAAACCGCGGGAATGATTTGATCGATGATCGGAGAGGATGCCGAGAGAGGATGCCGGAGATCGGAGAAGATCAAAGGGGCTGCCGAGATTGGAGAGGATTAGAGAGGATCGCAAGCGAAGGGAGAGGAAGACAGAGAGGTGAGAAGGAAAGAGATGAATTAGCCCTCAATCTGTGGGAACCGGTCCATAATGCGAACCGGCACAAATTGGAAGTTAACTCAATTTGTGGGAACCGGTCCATAATTAGCTCTTGTATTGATGTTTCATTGAGTTAATTCAAATCTGTCAGATCCAACGGTCACGATGAGAGTTCTCAAAT